>DWHO01003100.1:0-12401 GCA_018247575.1 Eurytides lysithous rurik | reverse complement strand
ATAATCCTCCAGCTTTCTTCTAATGCATTTCAAATGGCCTGCTGCGAAGATGAAAATTGTTCCCGAACGTGCTCGAGCTCTTTCCACAAAAGCTCTATAGGGTTGGGATCGGGGCTCTGGGGTGGCCATGTCATGTTTTCCAATACTTTTCCCGATCGTTTCTCGATTAAATACCCCCAAATCCTTGGCGGTTTAACTTTAATCCGGAGGGAATAGCATTTTTTTCCAAAATTGCTTTATTCTGCTGATTTTTCATAATTCCTTTAAATTAGACCAGATTTCCAGTCCCATAACCTGAGAAACAACCCCAGACCACATCAGATCCGCCACCATGCTTGATAGTCGGGACTACACACTGTGGCATCATCTTTTCTTCGGCGGAACGTCGGACGAAAATTCTTCTTGAACCGAATATTTCAAATTTTAGGTAATCATTCAGCAGCAGCGGAGGCTGCTATGTGCCTCTGCCATCGATAAACTATATACTGCTGTTTATTATTTTGTTTTTAATTTCACTTTAAACTCGTATTTCGTCTCAATAAATTCATCTAATTGTTTAGTAAAGGATATAAAACTTGTAAAAATTTGAAAATAATATTGTATAATTATTGTAATTTAAATATTTTTGTAAATTATTTAATGTGGTAAATTACACATAACACTAGTACGACAATAATGCTTATTAATGATCATTATGTTTTGTATTTAAGAACATTTTAATGACTACATTCTATGGCTAATAAAATCAACTATGCGTGTAATAATGTGTCCTTATCATCGTTTTTTAAATTATTTATTAATAAAGCCTTGGTAAGATATCGTGAATTATTTTTATTTTTATTGATTTATATTGAAAACAAAATAATAGTATATATAGTAAAATACATAATCCGGAACAAGGTAATACTGGCATTATGCCACATTAAGTAGATACGAGTATGGTATGTGAGTTTGTTTACAAACAACAATATCGGTAATAGTAACCGAATAATGGTTTTTCACTTGTTTTCTGGTTTCTACTTGTTACTTCATTTAATATTTCATGATCATATCTGACCCCAATAATGTTACTATTTAATTTGGGTACGATCCACTTTTGTATCAGTACTAAAATATTAAATCTTTGATGTGGTTTACAAAACCATTAATTTTTGTTAACACTATGACAACCTTTTGTTGGTAATTTTGCCAACATTCGTACCTTTTCTTTACGATATCTGTAGTAGGTTACTATTCTTATGTTTACTTTCAGGTTTATCTTTTGAATATCAGACGTCAAGAAAAGGGAAACCCATAATCCAGTTAGGCCATTACCGATACTACCGTCACAGTCGTTGCAAGGGTCCAAAGTTTCAATGGCATTGCATAAAATGGACCTCAAACGGCTGTAGATCAACGGTGACCACATTCGAAGACACAATCATCAAACTAAAAAACCAACACAACCATTGATACGAGATGTGCAAATAAATTTGGGGTATTGCATTTAGATGACATATTTATTTCTTACGTCGTCACTTTTTATTGACTCTCATATAATTACAAAAAGCCAACGAATTGTTTTAACACTTCAACAACATCGTAAGCAACAGATACATGACTTCCTGTTTGTCTCTAACGTGAATAGTGTTTTCATTTGATTTAGGGTTTTGAAAGTATTTCATCAGGTTATTCCAAGGAGTTAAAAATTTGTGTCCCAGAGTAATACTAAGACCATTTATAGAGGCCTATTTAAGACAGTAGTAAGGGGAATATAAATTGGTTTTAGAGAGATAAGCTAATTATCTAATTTTCAAGGTTTAAAGAGATCGTTGTGTTTCAAATCCACGTTTAAAAGAACATTTGGAAAAAGTTAAATAACATGTTTTTATTACGTGGGTTTTATCTTAACTTTTTGTTTTATTTATGTAATATTTTATTATATAAGTACCGTATTCTTGAATACCTCTCTTGATTGAATCTCCATTACTAATGAATAAATATGAGTTTCACATTATTCTAGTGAAATTATAGGGCAAATAAATGAAATGGTGTAATGTTTTAGTGATTTAATTGTTTAATAATTTGTTTGATTGAAAATTATGTTTTTCGTATAATATTGATTTGATCCGATGTCAAGTTTAAACTCTGATTGAGAGAATATTTTTTTTTTTAATTTTATTTTTGGCAAATGTTGACTTTGACTAAGAGATAAGATGTACTCGTTAAGAAAATAACTTCATCGGACTTTCCGCATCCAAATACGCAGAATTCTCTGTATCAGTAATTCTATTAGGAAAAAATTAATGAATTTTCCCTTTGTCTCTTATAGAAATAAAACTAACGAAATCAAGAAAGGGAAAACCGATACTAGAGATCGGGAAATTTCGCTTCTATCAACATAGCAGCAATAAGAAGGACAGTCACAGGTGCCTCTGGGTTTGTAGCAAATGGAGTTCTGGATGCCGTGCTACCATCACGTCATTTGGCGATGAAATAGTTAAATACAACGACTCGCATAATCACTAATAGTTTAGCAATAAATTGCACTTACTTAACATTTATTTAATATGATTGAAATAAGAAATAAGCAAATCATCCCTATAAACTTCGAGTGATTCGTTTATCGTAAATAAGAATAAAACTTCTGAATACTTAAGAAATCTCTCAATTTTTAAATACGCAAAACTTTATTTACCTTTATAAAAGAAAAGAATAGTAACTGAGCATAGAGTTTTGGCAGAACATTTTATATCTAAGAGTGGCGGGCGTGGAACAGAGGTAAGCCTTATGTAAAATGCTCCTTTGTATATAAATGTTTCGCTTACCATCTGACATCTGACTTGCTTGTCCATAAGTTTCTTATATTTAAGTAATTGATAGTTATTAATAATAGTGTGATATGAAGACTGGCGGTGGAGTATACAATATACTCCGTGACCGTGGTTTATTATACAAACATAGAATTTATTTTTTATTTTTAGTCAACTGTTAAGAAAAGGATACATAATAATAGATGTTTGAATATGAGAATAAACCTTCAAAATATAAGCTTATTTAAAGGGCTTATTCAATTATATTAAGTTTTATTTAAAACAAGGCTATTTGTTCTATGTCAACTGATATAATGTTATTACTTAAGAAAATAATACAACAAAATGAGACGGATTATAAATGCACGTTTCGCTTTTTCAAACGTTTATTTTCCAAAGATGCGATAAAATTGAGAAATTTTCTTACTATGAGATGGATAAAATTCGGTTTGTGTGTATGTTATCATCGTTCTTTTCAGATTTGACATTTGAATATAAAATGTCGAGAAAAGGGAAGCTTGTAATCGAAATGGGACATTACCGGTACTGCCGCCATAGCCGTTGCAAGGGTCCGAAGGTGCAATGGCTCTGCGCGAAGTGGTCCTCTAATAGCTGCAGATGCTCGCTCACTACGTTCGAAAATACAATAATCGGGATAAGAAACTCACATAACCATTAATAAGGCGTACTTCTGCGTTAATTTGTGGGAAGAATTTTTCGTAACTCGAACTTCTTTCGTATTTTTAAAAAATATGCAGTTTGTGAAATTCTAGTTTAAGACGAAAAAACTTAAAGCTACAAAGATGCGGTATAGCGCAACTATAGTTGTTTACGTGTTAACGTATTTTATTTAATGACACTCCCGAACTTAAGTGTCTAGTAGTCTAAAGTAATTTATTGTTAAATGTAAGTGAAGTGATTGATTGAATTAATTAAAAATACTTATATAAAACAATTATCCAACTTTAAAATACTTGTAAAACTTCCTACTACTTAAAAAAATACTGTTAAGGTAATACAAAAAAATTGTTTAAAGTTAATAACTTGTTTTATTCGCTTTATTATTATTAAAGAAATACAGGGAGTTTATTATGTTTAACATTGTGTTGATTGAGATTCAAATACTTATTAGCGTTCCTTGCCACGGAACCTGAGATAAAGTACAGTCGGTTAAAGAAGTCTGTAGTGGTTGTCTACATTTTAGACCATAATAGCTATTATCTAAGATAACATAGACGATAGATCTCCACAAAAGAACACCGGTTCATTCCTAGAATGATTTGCGTGGTATAGCCACGCAAATCATTAAATAGAGACATTAAATAGATAAACATCGTAATTGTGAAAATGGTTTAAGTTTAGGAATTGCATAGTAAATGAAATGAATACCAAACATTCAGACACTGAAAGACCCTAACGCTTTACATCTCTGTCGATGGAATACAGATGAAATATGAAAGATGTACTATCGATAAATCTCAGATACCACGTGAAATTGTGCTTCAGAGTGTATACCTCATAATAATATTCATTCGTAGCCATTTAATAAAATGATCACCTTTGTCTGTTTTAACTATGTAATCCGAAATCATTATACGAAGCCATTATTAATATGTGTCAATTTCATACCATGATTACGAAATTATTGTTTTAGGCCCAGTGTATACGGTATCCAAATTCGGAAGGCCTGTGATCTTGCTTGGCTCTTATCGATATAATCGCCACAGTCGTTGCAAAGGACCCAGGGCGCAGTGGCTTTGTTGCAAGTGGAGTTCTGGGTGTCGAGCTTCCATCACGACCATTGAAAATTGCGTCATCAAGTTTACTAATATGCACAGTCATTGAGCTAAAAATTTACCTAAGTTATCAAATTATTTATGCTGAAATAAATGGTATTCAAAAATGAAAATGAAATCTTTTGTCTTTCACTTTTTCTTATATTAAATCTGTTTAAGACTGTAAGACTCAAGGTTGAAGGTGCTTAAAATGGATCGGACTTTCGTCTTTCGTAGAATTATTGCATCTAATGTATTTTTATCTATCATTTTCTTTCAGCTGAATTTGGTTGGTCGAAGTTCGGCAGACCCGTGATTCACTTCGCCGGTCAACGTTTCAATAAGCGAAGCTCCAGTGTGGGTCCCAAATTACAATGGTGTTGCTGCAAAAGAACTACCAAAGGCTGCAAGGCCAAAATAACCACGTATAATGACAAAGTCGTTCTGGCGATCTATGATCATAATCATAAGTAACATTGATTGGAGCATAGCTCGCCATTGATAGAAAATTGTCTTTGTCAGAAATATGTCTAGGACGAACAAAATGTATTTCTCGGCACGTGTGATATCTGCCATCCCAGTGTGGCGGGCTGTGAATCTACCCTATGGACTTTGATCTCTTCTGTACCTTGTCATTAGTTAAGAATATTTTTATAAGACGTAAGCAAGATACGCGTTCGATTGATTTAAGCCATTGTATTATTGTACCAAAAAATTTTGTTTGTTTTTCCCAGTGGTGATATTTTTATATTTCGTTTTGTACTTATTAATTTATTGTCTTAATGCGTATACTACGGCTAGGCTGACAAATTCCGTTCAATATTGAATGCATTATAAGTTAATTAGAAGTAATGACGATTTTATAGTAATTATTAATTGAAGTACACGTTCGAAACTATTTTTTTAAATTTGTTTTATTTTTATAGATCTCATATATCACGCTATACGAATAAAAATCTTGGAAGGCATTTAACTTATTCAAACTGTTTTGTATACGAATTCGACCCGGAAAATGTAAAACTTTAAGTTTATATAACTTTTTTACACGTGCGATAGTTTTGTTTTTGAGTTATAATCTGGCCAGTTTATGTTCAGTTAATAAAAAAAAAATTGTTGCACATTACGATTCTTTTTCAGAGCCTACCTTCACGACGTCACGGTACGGGAAGCCGGTGATAATCTTCGATGACCACCGGTACAACTGCTACTCCCAAAAGTGCAAGGACAACTCCAGAGTGGTTTGGCGTTGTGTGAAATGGACGAGCTCCGCCTGTCGAGCCTCCGTAATTACTTCAAATGATAATATCTTGTACGTGAAAAATAGTCACAATCACCAATAAATAATGTGTGCCGTATGGTGTTGAGTGTTACATATTTATTACTTTTACACTGCCTAAACACATTTAGCATTATAATTATATATATTTTAGCATTAGCATAACATTTTTGGTCATACATGAAATATGTACAGCTTATACTTTTTGTCAAAGAAAGTTATAATAAATAGTTTCGCTGGATCGAAGCCACGAGCCAAAATGGATGATCATAAGTATTTTATTACTGTGTAATTTTTTGTACAACAAATGTAATGGATGCTACTTATTATTGTGTACTGTTTGTACAATGGACGTAATTATCAAATGTTAGTCCTCACGTCGAAGACAAGATTATTTCAAAGTTGTGTAAAGATTTTAGGTTAATCATAAACATTGAAAAGTATAAATGAGATAAAAAAAATTTGTAACAGGAATTCGACTATATTAAATTTAGTATCTGATCTGCTTCCAGGTGCTAAGTTCACGACAACAAGCAACGGAAGGCCGGTTCTAGAGTTGGGGTTTTATCGTTACTATAGAAACAATCGAAGTAGAGGCCCGAAGGCCACTTGGTTTTGCTCCAGAAATAGCAGCAAACCCAGCTGCCGCGCCTCCGTTACTGTTATCGATGACGTCATCGTTTACGTTAAAAACGAACATAACCATTAGCGAACTAACAATACATTACTTCAAAAAGAATTACGTATTAATTTATCTCCAAAAGCTTGCGATAATTGCTTACTATCATAAAAGTGTCGAAATTTCTGCTAATGGTTGCTTTAGCTCACGTCTCGTGGTATACATAATAGTTATCTTTGTATTTCTTTTAGCAGTGATATTTTAGGAGTTAACTGTTAATGTGTTTTCACCACAATAATTTATGTACGCTCTTCTGCAATTTGTCACACAACGCCTGATATGTTTTTGCATATTTGAACACGACATTATGTTTTTGATGCTCTATGACCCTGTGTCTGGGATTATTTCAGGCTTCATTATATGTAAAATAAGGAAACACAGTGTTGTGCCATGGAGACTTCAGGTATCGCAAAAGCTACGTCTACAGTGACGCGTTCAGGATTAAATGGGAGTGTGCTAAAGTTATTTTGACGGAGCAGTTGTTGAAACTAAAAGCATGCCAATGCAGAATGACGTATTTGTGATGGCAACAAAACTTTTATGTTCTCTCTTGAAATATATATATCTACGTTATTTGCTCCATACTGTTCATCTTTATAGTAAAGTTTTATCATATTTATACAATTGTCTTTAATTTTTTGCTTGTTTATACTTACTACGTACTTTATATTTGCACGTGAGACATTAGTAACGGTTTGTTTTTGTTGTAGCTTCGACTCAGCATATGTTTACCACTTCACGTTATGGTAAACCTGCAATTCAAGTTGGCAAGTACCGCTTCAATAGGAATAACAGAAGTTATGGCCCCAGGGTGTTGTGGGTATGTTGCAGAGTCAGCTCCGGTTGTCGTGCTAGCATCACTACTATTGACGACGTCATCGTCAAAGAAAAATCCGTGCATAATCATTAATATCAAAATCGTTTTATACATGATATTTTACAAACAACTTTCTATTCTTGACTTTTTTTACGCTGTTTATAGCTTGTTATTTGCTATATTTTATTTTAGTGTTAAAGTATCTTAACGTAACCAATATGTGTGTTGTTTCTATTTTTTTCATTATATTGAATTAAATTTGTTTGCTCATAGCATATGTTTTGCCATTTTTATTGTCCAAAAAAGTGTATTCGCCATTTATCAGTAGATTATCATAATTGAATACTTTCTTAATTTACTTTTTATTTTATTCCAAGTGAATGATACTGTGCTTCACGAAAAAAAAATGTTTCAGTTGTGCCAAAGCCGACAAGAGTTTACTTACCTTTGCAATATCTTTTCGATTATCTTTTAACAGTTTACATTTTCAGAGGCAGTTATGTCGACGTCCCGATTTGGCAAACCCGTCATCATTCTCGGTTTTAACCGCTACAACAAAAATAATCGAACGAAAGGTCCAAAGGGTCTCTGGTTTTGTAGCAAGAGGCAGTGCCGCGCGTTTATAACGACAATAGATAACACCATAGTAAAAATCAATGATACACATAATCATTAGAACTTACAAGTTTTAATAAGAATTAAGTAAATGTATTTTCTGATTTGTTGGTATTTATTTTTGTTTGTTCGTTTAACTTAACCTTTTTTTTTTAAAGATGGCAATCACATGGCATGGTGGATGCTCATCACGTCAAGAGCATTTTCCCAATTGTTGAGTTTTTTCAAAGATTTCTTGAAAAAAATTTCTTGCCATTTCTAGCTTTTGGACTAGTTAGTAACGTGTCTTTATTTCTTCATTGTTTGTTGACGACATCAATGTTGATCAACTACTTACTCCCGAGATGGGTGAGTTTTGCAATCTAATTTGGTCAGTAATGGTAGTTGTTATTAAAAGGAGATGTTTGCTTTTTAGGCCCTATATTCATGACATCGCGGTTTGGGAGACCGGTCCTTCTGCTAGGGCAGCACCGTTATAATCGTTACCATCGCAGTTCAGGACCGAAGGAGACGTGGATCTGCGTAAAAAAATCCTCGGGCTGTCGCGCCCGACTGACGACTTTAGACAATGTCATACTGAAGACCATGAATGGTCACAGCCACCTGTGAAGAAAGTTTGAAAGAATTTTTCACACTTCCATCCGTGGAATTGTATGTAATTCCGTTGTCACATATTACAAGTTTTAATCTGTAAGTTGACGATACCTTTTAATCTGATTTCTACTATTTTTGTATTTTTGTTTATCAGCTATATAAAAAATAATTTTTCCTTTTTATATCAATTAGAGCTTAAAGTTTCTTTGTCATAAAATCGAATTATTTTCAATTTATCATCAATCAATTTATTATAACATCGTGTTCAATAAATAACATGTTAAGTTAAAATGTCGTTTTATTTTGACGGTTGATAAGGTTACCTATACTTTACAATTTTAATTACAGAAGCGGAGTTTGTAAGGTCCAAGTATGGCAGACGGCTACTGTTTCTCGACGGTCATCGCTACTATAAGAACCGAAGCCGAGGCTGTCGGGTTTACTGGATTTGCGCCAGGAGAAAGGCCTATGGATGCCCAGCTAAGGCGACAACAGTCCAAAATTTCGTTTGTAATTACCAGTCGAACCATAACCACATCTAGATATTTCTAGGCCTAGCCTACCGTGAATGAGTGTTATCTTGTTTTGTTGGAAATAAATTCGTTAGACCATCCATTATTATTTTATTATTTTTTGTCTGTGTCTTTATATATTACACAAATACAAAGTTTTCAATATTATGAGACGATTTCAAAATATAATTAGATAGAGAATGAAATTTAGTGACGGGAGTAACAAGCATGGCACTGAATGCGAAGCGGCGCACTAGCATATATTGAGAATACCGCGTCGTGTTTTCGAACTACGTATACAGTTCGACATTGCATGGTCCAGCGACAGTGCTCGACACTTGAATTTAAATATTTTGATGTCTAGTAGTTTTTCTTAATTTTTTATCAACAACAGATGATAATGCTCATAAATTAAAACTGTGCGGTAGGATAACTGGCAAAGCTGTGGCGCTTCCTCAGCTAAACTCTTCAAAAGAGACCTGCCACGCCCACACACTGTAAGCGAAGAAAATAATTATTTAATTTTAGAGTAAATACATTCTTATTTGAACGTAAAGAAACATTAAATCTGAGAGGGAGGTGTTGGTGGATTATGGATTTCTACGATGCTTGCACACGTATATCTATAGGTACGTCAATTTTGCTGACATGCCACTACGACAAGGGCAGTTTCTATGTAAGACTAATATTTATTAATAACAGGTTTTTTCTAACACCCACTCTACATATCTATGGTGATATTACATTCAAATCTATTCTGCAGCTCCCATCCTGCTAAAGACTAAGCGCGGCAAGCCCTTACTGCAAATTCGTGGATACAGGTTCAACTGCAAACATATGTTTGGCCCTCGCACTTATTGGGTGTGCAACAAGGCGCCCCAGGGATGCAGAGTCTCAGTGGTGACATTTGATGACGTCATCGTTAAAACGAAGAATTACCATAATCATTAATAAGTCTACGATTTTAAATTGTAAAACGAATTAATACTGTTTGTATGGACTAAACTTTCTTTAAATACTCATCATCATAATCTTTTTTATTCATATATCAGTTATTATATTGAACATATGTCAGTTTTCACACAAGTTTATTGAAAACTTTGACGGTGTTTTGTGTAACTTTTTTGCAGATGTTCTAGAATTTTAATTGTGCTTTGCTCTTTAGTAAAACTACTTAACTTTTTATCTGAAGCAGAGCGAAGTCAAGTCTCCAATTCTTTTTGTAACAACGAATCTGCGCCGCGAATTATACGAAGCGTGTGTTTAAATCCAAAAATAGAACGTTGTAAATTGTGATTTCTTTATTTGTCGAAGAAATCACAATTAGTACTCGCGTATGAAAAAAAGCAACTAGAAATTTTTGTGAAATGTAGATGGAGCACTCTGCTACTGGAAGTTAATGTTATATGTATATGATATAGTTGTTAATAACAATGGCACTTGATTTTTTTTAAGTTTGGACTCTCTCAGAGATACGTTAACAATTTCATGTCAATGCAACGATTTATACTGAATATATAGTTAATATTTACATTTTTGTATACCTTACTTGATTTCAAAGAAGAGAAGTAAAGGATTATTTCGGCAACACGTTAGAAATTAATTCCGTGTGAATCAAGTGAAGAAATTAATTCCGTAATTTTCCCACTGTAATACATGGAGTATTACAGCAACGCCCTGAATATTTTGCACGGTCACAAATGCAAACGGACTTCGCAGTATGGCCATAAAACCTGTTGGCACTGCGTTAAGAGATATTTAAACGGCTGCCCCGCACGACCCCTATGACCCTCGTGAAGGGCCACATCGTGAAGCTGAACGAAACGCATCCACATTGATTTATATGTTTGACTGGCCCGTTGGTGTAGTGGTTAGTGCTCCTGACTGCAAAACCAAGGATCGTGGGTTCGATTCCCACCCAGGACAAAATATTTGTGCGATGAGCATAGGTATTTGTTCTGTGTCTGGGTGTGGTTTATCTATATGAGTATATATTTAAAATATATAAGAATGTATATCAGTTGTCTGATTACCATAGTACATGCTCAGCCTAGTTTGGGATCAGACGGCAAAGTGTAAAATGTCCCATGATATTGTCAAAAAGTATTTATTTATCTATCTAAGGCAGATAGATAGTTTCGATGGTTGTCGACCTATATTATTGACTGGTGATGTGAATTGGTCTCGAATTAAAAAGTTCAAAGGATCATCCTCTGAACAGTGAATTTTTTAATGAAAATAATTAGATTCCTTAGTTTTTGGAACTCACAGTCACTAATTCTATTTTTATCGATATTATACAATACTTATTTTTTTTAAAAACGTCTTAATAAAGCGTACCCGATAAACTGTTGTTTTATATTTTCTAAATTTATTTATTCGGCTATTTCTTTCCGTAAATATTTTTTTTGCACTTTGAATATATGATTTGAAATATAATTATATGTCTTAAAACAAAGAAAACGGATTTAAAAACTTTTAAAACTAAGGCTAACTATAAACTAAACTAATGATACGCGTCGCATCGTATTTTGTCGTACTCTTATCACATGCATTCTGTAGATTTATTTTTTTTGTGTTGGCAGAAATTGTCTATGGTACGTCCCAACGTGGTCAGCCCGTCATAATAGTTGAAGGTTACCGTTACACAAAAGCAGCGGAAAAGGGTTTGAAGAGGCGCTGGGTGTGTGACAGGCGAATTCCAATGCGGTGTTCTGCCACCATTACAACAATACGAGACACTGTAATAATGAAATCTGGCTCTCACAACCACCAATATTAAGTTGCTTTTCTCTTTGTCATATTTTTATATCAGATCATATGTACTGTTCTAAAAATGAATATACGAAATTGTATATGAAGTTTCATTTTGTTTTTTTTTCTTTTTATCACTACTTACAACACCTTGTCACAGTTTTAAATTTCTGGTGTTGCAAATATTAGAATTTAAAGTTTATATTTCAGTATCCCCAATATCCCGGGATATTGTTATATAATTTTCAATCAATCAATTAATCAATCAATCATCAATTATCTCAACGGCAAACGGTAATGGACGCACATTACTGTGTTCCGGTTTGAAGGTCAAAATCGTTAGTTTAATTACTGAGCATAGAGATCTATTTTCTCACATCTCAGGATGATGAGCAAAGTGCGGAGTAAAGCAGTTTTATTAAGAGGTTTTGCTATTTTTATCATGGTTGGTGTAACGACGAGTAAATTTATGATCTGTTTCTTATTTCTCGAAATTTGTGAAAATTTGTGTTTTTTTTTTACGGTGGTAGAGCCACGCAGCTGTTCCCGCTGCTGAATGGGCCGGCTCGAACCGGATTAGTACCACG
>DWHO01003099.1:0-12401 GCA_018247575.1 Eurytides lysithous rurik | reverse complement strand
CCCCACCCCCCACCCCACGTACCGAGCTCTCAGTATCTACGGTAGTGTGTTGTTACTATGAGACGACAGAAACTGAATATAGAACTACATCCACGTGTTCAAATGTGTGTAAGATTAACGTATGATACGTTTACAGTTTATCTCTGCCTTGAAACTTTTTTCTTTCTCTTAATTTACTACACACGTGAAGTTGTGACGTTTTTGCCTATCTTGTAGAATTTTGACACTTTACTCAATAAATGCTATGGATTGAATGCTCGCTTTTTATTTGTTACCCGTTGTCTAATTTTGGAGAGCCACTGTATACTACCCTCCGTAATAAATCGATACCGCTTGTTGTTACACACCATTATAACTACGATTGTATTATTTGTTTTCATGCTAATGTATGTATCTGCCTGTAAACTTTATAAGAATAAAATATATTACTCTATCACTGTTAATGTTATTTTCTTTCGATATCATGCATGACCGTTGTCCACATTATCTTTCCAACTATACATACTATACTTTGGGCTGAATACATCATTGTGTTTGCTAGTTGGCTATCCAAAATTAGCACGCATAGGATAGTCCGGCCAGAGGAGTGCTACAATGAAGAAAAAACACTAATTTATTTAATAAAGCCATATATTGAATTGATAAGTCTCGTCCGAATACACAACACGTTTATATTACACGTTAACTACTAAAATTGGCGCTAAAAATGTCACGACACGGCCGACACACGCCTGATGACATTTGCATGAGAAAGTATTGTTAAAATATTACACTAATCACAATTATAATATATACAACAAAGTCCTTAGTGGGTTAAAGAACTTAGATAGAATGAAATAATGTTAAATTAATACGTGCGTCGAAATTACACCAACAAAAGAACCTCCCCATAATAATTCGTTAAGTAATACAGTTCGTAATAACATTTAGTGTGATATTAATTAAAAAAAAAAACAGGTAATAGTTGTCAAAATAAACATGTTATATATATAGTAAATCTTGCTTGCTCTCAACAAATTGCTAATCGTTAACTTAGATCTACTTACTATATATGGCAACCTTTTATTATTAACGAACTAACGCGGTGTACATTTGTAAATATAACCGTAAAATCATTACTCCCGAATGGTGGCATCTAAGCTAAGCGATAAAGCTACTTGGTCTGAGGAAATGTAGATAGTAAATGTGATAGCGATCGGTTTAATTACTATTTTGTAACGTTTGTAGATACTATAAAATTTGAGCTTTACAAAAAATCACAATAGAACTGTAACAATACTCGTGTGAACTAAGAACGCTATTCCGTTTAAATATTGCCGATACAAAACTGCCACATCACCAAACTAAAACTAGTCAATGTCTAATAAGATATGTCAATGTTCGTTCCACTGCGAAAGGGGCCGTTACGCTCACAACCCTTTCGCTAACTACCAACAAATGATCCGATATTTTTGTACGTTTGTTCGTTTTAAATACAAGAGTAATAATTGAATAATATACAATACTCGAAAATACTACAAAACGGTGATTTACCATACACTAACATCTACCTTCAATCTAATACAAAATCTGGAAGAATGGCACCACTAAATATATTATCGTAAATTTAGGCACTAACTTTTAATATAACGCGATCAGATAAACGTTTCAGTATAATGATACAACAGGGGTTGAGTGTCGTTTAACACATTCACTGCTGACCAAAAAATTCTTTCAATATAGCGATACTACTTTCCTAACGTTTAGTACTTTTTTTGTTGACAATACACATGTGTTGCCCGCACGGGCGAACCGACAGGAAAACACACCGGTGTGTTTACCGCACTGCGAGACGCGATTCATTTCGAACACACATTTGTGTTAAACCGCACGCGCAGTTCGGAAATGTTCACACAACGGTTGTGTTTCAGCAGTGAATGTGTTAATACCACAACGCGCTTATTGCGTATACAAAGAAAAAAATATTTCAAAAATGTGAATAGCAACCGCTGCAAGAGTTTATATCGTCCTATACCATTATAGGTCTACACGTTATTCTCTAAACATCGCCCTCGCGAGCCTTTAGCTTATCCAACACTAATCCAGACGATCGGGCGATGGGGTCGCGTTCCTGAACAAGTCCAAGGAAGGGGATAGGGAGCGGGCTAGCTCGGGGCAGGGGGTGTTTGCGCGCGTCATGCTCTCGAAGCGTTCCCTCATGGCGGCCACGTGGCCGGCGATCACGTTCTGCCTATCGTCCCTCGCCCTGTCTCCGTCACGCACCGCGTCCGGCACCTCGGCGTCCGACAGGAGGGACACCTCCGAAGCGGTGTAGTACATCTCGCTCTGCGGCTCGAAGCAAACGGCCGTGGCCTCGGGAGGGGAGGCGTCGCTCCATCGTTCCGCCATATGCGTCTCGACCTCCTCGACGACGACCTCGCCGGGGCCGACCAGCTCGGCGACAGGCTCGTCGCCCTCCACGGCCACCGCCCCCTCCTCCCCGCCCCGCCAACTCGTCTCGGCGACCTCCTCGCACTCGGCCTCCTCGTAGCCGGACGTCTTCATCGTCTCGCAGAGTCTGTTGATCGCTTCGACCACGTCCCTCAAGTCGCTGACGTCGGCCGACGGCATGGTCACTTGCTCTATGGGCAGTAGGCTGGGGTCGTTTCGCTCCTGCTTCTCGGCGCCGCCGGCTATGGTGTTCGCGGGACAGAGCAGGGCGTGGGCGACGGAGAGCAGGGCGTGGGCGGGGTGCGCCTCGGGCACTAGGTGGGCGGTGGAGGCGGAGTGTGACGTCACGGGGGCCTGCGCCCCCCTTGTTCGCTAGCAGGCGCTCGAAGTGCCCGACCAGCCCTCCAGAGGCACCCTCAGGGGCGGCGGCGGCGCCTGCGCTTTGTTCACTGTCGCAATAGACAACACGCGTCGTTATTACATGCAGAAGGTTGGAATACACGTGTTTTATAATTAGCGGTTTTAAAGTGCATATCAGAAATTAAGTAACATTCATATGGCATTAATAGATATATATTGATACTATCTAATAAATCTAATATTAGTGAATATTTTATTCCCGACTCACGTGAATGGAGGGAAGTTTTTAACTTCAAATTACCATATCCTGGGTAACTTGAGTTTACAAAATAATTATTTTAAATAGATTTCTGGTTGAAGCAATATTTTTATCATGCTATTATTGTATGACAAGCGTTGAAACCATGTCCCCGAAGATAATGCACTTTTAATGAACGTTTAGTTTGTTTCAAAATGTTATTAGGTCTACACACACGCGTTAGTAACATTCACAATAACAATGCCAGATGTTTCATGCATCGCATTTATTCCAAATTAAATTAAAATGCATAAAACTTACCCACGGTCACAATAATAGTAACATGCAGTTCGTTGTTCACCATGAAATTAATGTTTTGCGTTGCCAAAAACATTTTACTCGGCTATAACTTAAATAACATAGCACCATGAACATTTTCCATGCCTATCATTCTAATTGAACACTAAACTATATAATTAGCATAGAACAGATAAATGCACCTACATATTTGAGTTTTACTAAAATTTGTTTTTTTTTTATCTTCGCATTTTATAATGACCATGCGATGATAAGCTTAATGATGCGTATTATTTTTTTCTTTTTTCATGAGCAAAGAAAAAACTTAATGTGTCAAAATCATGAGAAATAAACTTATCGAAGCTACACCAGAGTGTCACCATGTTACTTTAACCGTTCTCTCGTTTTTCACTTACACATGTTACGATAAACATTGAACACGAAACAACCAGACGACATTTAGTGTTAGGTTCAACAATGAAATACAGGACAACGATTCAATAATGATTATTCTTTTATTATTAAAAAAAATATATCTATAATATTATTAAGCATCGTACATCGTTTTATCACAATACCTGCTGCATCTCGGTATAAAAAAAAAGCTTTCATTCAATCTCTTGACTGGCAAAACCAATTATTTATGCAATAATAACATATTTGTAAATTGTAAAACATCTACTCTTATAAAAATTATACCAAGCTCACATCAGCATTTCGAGACATTGTAGAATGACAATCGACGTTCAATCACTCCTTTGGGATCAGTACCGTTTATTCAAAAATTACCCATCAAGAGATTAAATGAACATACCATACTTGCAATGTAAAATAATGAAACTTGCGTCGCGGTCAAAAAGTACATAAATTTGCATAATGGCACCTTTCTATACTAAATAAAAGATCACAACAAATAATTCCATCTAGACAAAACATCTCAAGTGCAGGCTATAGGCAAATATGCGTATCAAATGTCTATAAAAAAACTAAACGAAATAACACAAGTTCACGACATACACCATAGACAAATATCTAGTATCAACTATTCCGTCATGATCTATAAAATTAATTACGAACATGCATACTTTGTTTTTACATAACACTAGCTGTTTGACTGAAACAAAAGGAATAAATACTACAAGGAATATTGAATGTTAAAAATAAATATCGTCACAAATATAAAATATATATTTAAACATCGATAAAGAAATTTGATACGTATCATAAGCGCCTATGACCAAAAAAAAAAAACATTAAGTAAGACTATATCCATACAACCGCTAAAACAAAGGATTATTATAATGACTCAAAAATAAAAAGATAAAACATCTACGATACTAAGGTAAAATAAACATTATTGTCAAATTTGTCGAAATTATTACAAATCGTTAACTTATTATATTGCTCCCAGACGAACTTGATGAACAATTTCGAAAAATGCAACGATACCCACAAAATGCAATGAAGGCTGATTTTAAAAAGATATGTTGAAGCATCAAATGAAAACATTTCACAGTCAATTTTACGAGACAATAAAATTATACCAAATCGTATGGGAATGCCAAACTTTAAATGCAGACAATTCTAAGACATCGCAAAGATTTAAAAACTAAAATTCTTCTAATGTACTTATCGTAGAAAAACGAACATGTATAAAATCCGAAAAAAAAAATATATATATGAGCAAAGAAATGGAAGAAATAAAATATTTAAAAACTACATCCTTACTTAATCTAATCTACATTTTTAGAAATTTCTACATCACATTTTTAAATTTTCCATTAACAAGGCCACTTCAACGTCTTACACGTACATGCGTACTGTCATGCACTTATACGTTACGAAATACACTTATGCATAGATAAACTATATAAACATTACTTTTTCTCTCATGTCACTTCTAATATTATGAAAATAGGACTATTTATATTGCCCTCTGTTTATGACTTCTACCTATTTATTGCATTGAAGATTACCTATATGTACAATATTACTCCTATATCTATTGTATACTGTATGACTATCAAGTGGTTTTTGTGCGTTTCACTTATTCCCAAGTAAAACCAAAAAAAAAACTATACAAAACAAAACCTTATACTGAACACAGTCCGTCGAATGTCAGTCGAACTTTTCGAATGTACGGTGTACCAAAATTGATCGTTAACATACTTTAAACTCGACCACATCGAAACATATAGTATATTAAATCAAAAATATCAAAAAAATAAAATACTAACTTGGTACAAAAGAGTCCCACCTCATTCGATGGTGCGTTAGTGTAAAGCCATTGACCAATCGTCGACGAAGACACTGTTCGCGATCGAACCACGGACAGGACTTTCTTTCGATGCCATCACAACGCGCAACCATAGACAATGACACCGCATCGCGTCATGACCGGTGAGCGGAAGCACAGTTAGTGCTCCTTGCGCCGGCAACTCTTCCAAAGTCGACGAATACACTGTTCGCGATCGATTATATCATAGACAAAACTTTCTTTTCGACGCCACCACAAAGCGCAACCATAGACAATGACACCGCATCGCGTCATAGTGCCTGACAGTAATCGTCGCGCCGGCGACTCGTCCGAGGCGCGGGCCACAGCGACGTCGGGGCCCCGAGCGGCGGTCACGCGTACTTACCGGCGATGGCGGCGCTGCTGTAGCCCTTCGCGACGCGCAGGAAGGGGTCGGGCGTGGGGAAGCTGGCCGCCGGCCGGAACATGTCGGCGTAGCGCGCGTCCAGGTCCAGGGAGCGCATCGAGGAGCCGCGCACGGGAGGCGCGGGGGCGAAGGCCTCCTCGCTGCTCGTGCTCGTTATGCTCTGGGCGGTGAATGGTTTTTTTTTTTTTTATGTAAAAGGCTGACAAACGAGCAAGCGGTTCACCTGATGGTAAGCGATTACCGCCGTCCATGGACATTTGCAACATTACTAAACTTGCAAATGCGTTGCCAGTCTTTAGGGGGGTACATTTTAAGAGAGGGAGGGAGGATGATCGAGGGGGAAAGGCAGGGGGAGGAGCGGGAACAAGAGTGAGAGAAGGAATGAGGGAAGGGAGGGGATGGGCCACCGGCCACCTCACTCACCGGATGAAATGCGGAAGAAAAAAAGAAGAAAACTTCCACTTCATGCTGACTGCGTGTCTCTACTACCGTTGTATTTATATTCAAGAAGACATTTCCTTGTGAGAATTTCAACTATATACACATATCAATTAACTTAGTCGGCTGAATTATTATCTTAAAAGATGAAATGTTGACAACAAAATGACTTCGGCGTCATGGGCCGTGCTTTCGATTTCCACCCAGAGCAAATATTTGTATTAATTACGGATATTTATTTCAGATCTGGGCTTATATTATAGTGAAGTTTATGTTTTACGGCGGTACAGCCACGTAGCCGCTCCCGCTGCTGAATGGGCCGGCTCGAACCGGATAAGTACCACTCACATAAAATCGGCGTAAAGTGGAAGTGTTTTTGCTTCTGCGTTTCGTCTGCGGAGTGAGGTGGCCTCTCCCTTTCCATCCTCCCTCTCGCAAATCCCTCCCTACCTCTTTGGTCATTCCCGAGGGGTCTCCTCTGTTACTCCCTCCATCCTCTTCCCTCCCTCTCACTCCTCCTTCCTCCCTCTTTCAAAAATTCCTCTCCTTAAAAGCTGGCAACGCATTTGCTAGTTCTATAATCAGGTGAGCCGCTCGCTCGTTTGTCAGCCTAAACGATAAAAAAAATATATGTAAAATAACACAAGATATTTCTATCTTAAAATAGGGGTATCAAATGGTATGCTCGAAAGTGTTATATCGATGCTGAGAACATCTATTCACACCCATTTTTATGGCGATCGATTGAATGGCATAAAAGTTTATATACCTATATATTGTCGTCACCTGGTAACAACTGATAATAAAGGGGATACGTGAAAACTTTTGCAATTTGTTCAGTATTTTTTGTTAAAAAAAACGCTGCTCCTATTGTAAGGTAGAAATATCTTGTGTTATAAGGGCGCTTTACATACATACATTTTACGCGGACGAACACCCAGATCCGAAACAAATATTTGTAGTTCGTACAAATATTTGCTCCGGGTGGGAATCGAACCCACGACCTGCGACGGCGAAGCCAATAGCTTAGCATCTGCGCCAAACACAAGATATTTCTATCTTATATAAAGGGCAGCGTTTTTTAACAAAGAAAAATAAAAAAAAGATAAATATTGATTAAGGGGTAAGACAAACGTTGCGGGAAGGATTTTGTCATCAATTAAAAAAAATATATCTCATGTAAAGGAAAATGACAAACTTAAAATGTAATATATTCCACGATACTTGTTCGACCTTCAAAAGGAAATTGTCTATGCACTAAAATAATGTGACACCCTTACATTTCCCAATATTGTTAAACATGCAATATAATTTGTGTACTTTGTATGTGTGGAACATGACGCGTGTAATATTTCTGTAAGAAATATTTATTAACTTAAGTTACAACGCGTCTAGTCTACGTAAATTTTGTATATGTCTGTTACACCTACCCAGTTTGTAATGCTGTTGGCGTCTCTTATTGATAAAGAAAAAAATATCTACGCCAAAGTGATCAAACTAATGAAATCAGATTTTCAAAAGGACCAACATGAATGTGATCTTAATCACTGGTTGAATCTAATCGTTAAGTTTCAAATGTGTTGATCGCAAAACATAAACGCAACCTCACATTCTATATTATTTTAAGTTCCAATGAGCTGATTGATATAAACCACAATGTTAGACAGGTTTCTAATTAATATACCAAATATAAACCACACCGTTTTAACCCGACAGACCGCAATAGGGTATTAATATTCGTTAAACTTCAAAGGATAAGTGGCGATAAATTTGTAATATTCCCGCATAAGATTTTTTTTATGGAGTAGGCTGACTAACGAGCAAGCGGCTCCCCTGATGGTAAGCGATCACCGCCGCCCATGGAAATTTGCAACAGAACTTGCAAATGCGTTGTCAACCTTTAAGTGGGGGATTTTGTGTTAGAGGGGGAGAAGATGGAGAGTATGGGCCACCAGCCACATCTCTCATCAGACGAAAGCAAAAACACTTCCACTTTACGTAAATTTTCTGTGAGGTCGTGGTACTGAACCGGTTTGAGCCAGCCCATTAAGCAACGGGAAAAGCTGCGTGGCTTTACCACCGTATGATGATGCTCTCGGCCGATTTCGGCCATGGCGACTGCATTCTACTCCTTATTAATTAATTAGTCGATCGTGTGATCGCATGTGGCTTATGTAACCAATCTTCTTAAAGAAGATCTTTGCACATTGCGGGCATGTAAGCACACCATTCTCATAGCTTTCAGATTATCACTCTTAGTGTCCAACTCTGTACGCCGTTGAGCTTCAAAATCGGAGACTCTGGTTTTAACCAGAGGTCTCCATTCATGACGATTGGCGGCATACTGCTCCCAGTGTTGAGGCACTATTGAGCAGCTTTTCATGTGACGCCTAAGCACATCTTTGTACCTGAGGAGTTGCCCGCCATGTTTACGCTTACCCTCCTCAAGTTCCGAGTAGAAGATGCGCTTAGCCACCCGCTGGTTTGGCAATCGTAACATGTGGCCGCACCACTGGAGTTGCCGTCCGATGAGATAAGACTCAATGCCACCTACGTGGGCATTTACAGAGGTATTACCAGCGTAAAGTACCACCGTAAAATGATAGAAGCAGCTATCTGCATTTGGATCGAAACATTTAATTTGATTTTGATGGATCTTTCTACGCTTTACGCTTTCGGTCCTAGGTACTACATATATAAAGCTTCGTCCGGACGCCGAACCCGAAGAAAAGCTGGTTTCAACGATTGACCTTACACCTGCAGGGTCACGCATGAGAAAACGCTTGAAGTGATAAATTTCAAGGACTGTCGGCTAATGGCCGTCTAGTTTGAAACATATTTTAATACAGGATAACATAGTTTAAAACTAAGGGAATTGAAATTTGGTATGTGTTATTTTTATTCAGTAACATACGCAACGTCCCCACCTAGAGCCGACTACTATTGCCTATTTAAGTACTGTTGTTATGTTTATATTACAATCATACTTGTTTGTTGCTAATTTTTGTTTTTCGACGCGACGTTTGCCCGATAGCTCAAAAGTAAAACTGCGATCATTAAAGTCATCACTTGAGATCGCATTGGGCGTGTATAGCCCCGTTGCTATCTTTTGCTACAATTATTGCTTTAAACTGTAAAATTATAATCACCCAAAAATACTCGAAAGCGATATTGCATTAATACCGCGAGGACGTCGGCACATAATACCACGGGAAACGAGCAATGAAATGCGTAATACGTCAGATATTACATCATGAAAGCGCGCTTTATTATCGTCGCGTGAAAATTCCAGTGTCATCTCAAATACGACCTGTATACTGCTACAAACGCTCGCTCTTCGTTACTCCGACTTTAATAATGGCAATCATAAAAAAATGCAATGAGTTGTAAAAGGTGAAACGCTATATGTAAATAATCATAAAATAATGTGAAAGATGAAACGCTGTATATACATAACGTGAGTCGTATTATATTATAGTTATCGATCGAGACCGTATATCACTCGCTTTAAACTGCGGCCCGATTTATTATTTACATGTGACTTTACTTTAATATCCGCGAAAACCTTTAATTTTATTTCATTATTCAATCCTAATAGGAATCTTGTTATTTTTTTGCATTAAACATAATCAAAAATTGCTCCTGTTTTAGGATCCTTATAACCTCTGTTACATGAACTTTAAATTTCACATGTGCCAACAGCAAGATCCGAATCGATCCACGATGGCGATGCCAACATCTTAACTACTGTACAAATACTACTGATATACGAAAATAGTTGGTTTTTGTAGAAATGGTTTACGAACAATTTTCAGTAGAAGCCGTCACCGCGCAAGCAAAGTAAAAGTCCAATTTAATTTAGTTTGGTCTATGAATATGAAGTTTAGGAAGTTTCCCTTTGTTCATCATGGTGAGAAAAGGAGTTGTTGATAAATATATTTTATTTTCGTACCGATCTTTCATTAATGTCTACAATGCAGATGCAATAAAAGCTTATATTCCCTATTTTATTCCCATTCGGGGCAAATACGGACTATTCAGATAATAATTTCGGATCTGGTCGCTTGTTCGCGTGATATGTATATATATATATATTTTTTTTTTTATGGAGTAGGCTGACAAAGGAGTAAGCGGCTCATCTGATGGTAAGCGATCACCGCTGCCCATGGACATTTGCCATAGAACTTGCAAATGCGTTGCCAGCCTTTAAGGTGGGAATTTTTAAAAGATGAAGGGATGAGGAGTGAGAGGGAGGGACTATGGTAGGGGTGGAGAGGAGGAGCGGGAGAGGATGGAAGGGGTTAGCCCACCGGCCACCTCACTCACCGGACGAGACGTGGAAGCAAAAACACTTCCGCTTTATGCCGATTTTCTGTGAGGTCGTGGTACTTATCCGGTTCGAGCCGGCCCATTGAGCAGCGGGAGCAGCTACGTGGCTTTACCACCGTAAAATATATAAATTAATATATGTAAATTTTAGAAAAAAAAAACATCATTGACGCTGAACCAACATAATTAGATTTGCCAATTCCGGTAGGCGTGTGATAAATATAAATAAGTAACATACTTACGGATATAACTTTATTCTTCAGTTATTTTAACATATAAAACGACTCGACCGATTGAGACCCATTTGGCGTAATTAAGCTGTTGGCTTCGGCATCGCAGTTCCTGGATTCGATTCCCATCCGGGACAGATATTTGTTCAAATTACTGATGATTGTCCCGGATCTGGGCGTTTGTCCGTGTGAAATTTATATATGTAAAAGCCATTGTAACACAAGATATTTCTATCTTACTACGAGGATGTTTTGATTTAATTAAAAGCACAATGTTTTATTTTAACCCACAGTCAGCATATACATGTATTTCAGTTTTTAAGTCAAGTAAGAGTTATACATCGGCTATTTAGGGAGCCCAAAATAGTCGATGCAAAGCCATTTCTGCCAGCATTACTCTGTTCCGGTTTGAAGAGAAAAGTTTCTATTATAATTAAAGTTCACAGGGAAATTGCATCTCCGATCAAATATAATATGGTGTACGTCTGATTTCTTGTAGACGTTTGATTTGCTCGTCGCTAAATTCCTTGGTGGTCCTAAATTGGTCGTCTATCACTTAGATGTCGTTTTTAAAAAGATGTTGCAAAGGGATTAATCAAATATTCAGGTGAGTATCTAATATTTTTGTTACATCGATTGGAAGAATACTATCGGAGTATGATCCTCAACATTTGCGATTATTCTATGTGTTGTCAAATGTAATTGTTATTAAATTAATGGCCGCGCGCCGTGCGGTCAGTGCGCGCACATTAATTCTGGAAACAGTGATTTGGGTTCACTGTGGTCATTTCGGGCGTCGGATGGGTTTAGGTTAATGGGGGCCTGTAAAGTGCTTCGGCGAGTAGAGAGGTATTTTTACAGAACTGCCCGAAAGGAAAGTCATGTGATCAGTGTTCGGAGTTACGCAACCGAACAGCATATCATTGTTATTTTATGCAACTTATGCACATTTTATAAACGTGCGTTTAGTATACCAACAGTACGCGGTTCTCTTCCAGCGAATCAATACCAAACCAATTAATATTTATTTATTTACACTTTATTGCAAACCAATACCAGGTATTACAAAGGGCAGATTTAATGCCATTTGGCATTCTCTACCAGTCAACCCGGGGCGTGGAGAAAGATTGTGGTATGTGCAAAAGAAAAAAAACATAATATACTATATAAATACATATATACATATATAAATACATACATACACATATAAACACGCACACACACACAAACATACACTATATAAACGTTAGTGACATTCCGACTATCACCTTCAATTCATATCTCAACTTTTATTTAGGATGATGTCAGTTGGTAGTGCTTCCGAACCAAGTACTTAAACGAAATTCTGCTAGGCGCTCTTCGAATGTTTTCAGGTAAGGCGTTCCAAAGTAGTGTAGCCTTTACGGTGAAGGAGTT
>DWHO01003098.1:0-12406 GCA_018247575.1 Eurytides lysithous rurik | reverse complement strand
TTCAAATGTTATAATTATGCTATAAACGCTTGTGCACTATAATATATCCTGCGCACTTGGCTGATCTCTTGTAGATCGGTCGCCGTGGTCGTAATCGGTCGGGATTATTATTATTTATAATTATGTTAAAGACAAAATACACCAATTAAATATATCGACGGTAGAAAGCAATTTTGTCGTATCTCGAAAAATCAACTTACACTACAGCCAAAAAGCGATTTCAAAAATTCATTACTCATACACTTATAACTTTAAGAAGTTCAAGTACCACCCATATGTAGTAATAAAATAGAGAGAAATGTTGACACGCTTCGGCGCTCCGTTTGATTTTGAGGGAATTGGGTCGAAATTTAAATTTAAGACTACGAAAAGAAGGTAGGCTAAACGGCATGACGAAATTCAGTGTATGATATGATTAAAGATATCATAAGATTAGACATAGGCATAAACGATACATTAATTTATAGGCACATTAATTTTAAAAGCTCTTCACGCAGCCGGGTTTTATTATGAATCGGTTGAAGTTTTTCATGTTTATTATTTCGCTTTAAATTCTTGCCACGTTTACTGATTAGGTAGTAAAGTTACACAATATTGTCCATATATAGAATTAAAAAAACCGGACGGTGCGAATTGAGTATTTCGAAAACATTCGAGAATGAGAAGAAAAAGCACATTAGGGTTGGCAAAAACAGCTTAAATCGGACACGGGACGATTGCTTCGCCAAAAATGACTCATTCAGATGAGTCGGTCCGTACGCGTAATATGAAGCTAATGTGGCTCGACGTTAAGAAAATTCCAGAGAGCTAAATCGTGCACCGCGGCTACTTACATGTGTGACCGTGACATTAAGCCGATCTAGGCGTTAACAGGCGCACGCGTTAACTGTCGCGGAGCACGCGAATCGGCGGCAATCTAGGACGCTCCTCCTATTTACGACGCGCCTTTATTCACGGTGAATTCGCCAACCCAAGGACCGGTTAAGGCTCAATCCACACGATGATAGTTGCTGTCGGAATGACCGATTTACAACGCGAACAACTATACGCTTTCAGGCCTAAGCAAAAGAGTTCAAAATTCCGCACCTCGACTGCCGCTGCTGTTATCGTACGAGTACTGTATTCAGAATAATCTGCTTGTAGGATAGAACACTAGCCCAGAGATTCTAGTGCTCGTTTATAAGCGGATTAAGGTCGGAAATTCTATGCCACGCTTTGCCACCGTGCTGGCGTGGCTCGTGCTTTATCCTCGGCCGCGCAAATTGGGAATCGGCACAATTATAAAGTCCCATTCGCGCGCTCGTTACGCATTCACGGCGCGTTACCGCGGGGCGTCGCGTGCGACCCCGCGTCTAATCCGAACGGGCCTTAACGGAACGAGCTAGCCGCTCGTGTGGCAATGCCATCGCTTTAGTGTCGCCCCACACGAGCTTACGCAGCCTTGACATTAACGCGATATGTGTGTCGCAGTGCTTTTTGGACATCGCAGCAAAGAAGGGTTAAACGTAAACGTAAGTAAAACGTAGTTTTTGACCTCCATAAGCAGTTAAAGAAAGCCTTAAGAAACTGATTAATATTTTGAACAAATTAGCTGACCGCTGATCAACACATATTGTTGCTATCACGTAACATAGCCAATCTTGCAAGATCTCTGTGAAAATTGGTAACATTTCGACTTCGTTCGTTTTTGTAGTGTAGCAGAAAACTATTATGTATATATAATATATATATTTACTATAAATATTAATAATAAGATATTAGTATGCATTAATTTCGTCAACTATTCAATTTTTAACTATATCATTTTTTTATAATCGTTAATTTTTTTTATTTTATTACTTTTAACAGGCATCTACCTCAGCATTTCTTGTAGTATTTGTTAGATGTCACCGTTTACTTTAATTTAATGAAGTTTATGTAACAGCCTAATGATGGACAATCAAGGACAACCTATCATGCAGCACTTCCTGTTCATCCAATCAATCACGATTTGATCTACTGATAATTAAAATCACTACTCTGCCTAATTTGTGCGCTAAATTAACCTTACGTCAACAAAATTACAAACGGCCATTCACTTAGTTCCAATGAATACGTAATGGCGCAAAATCAACAAAGCGATGATCGTGTTTATCCAATCAAAGACATTTTGAATGTTAAATACAATATAATATAAGGGTTCATTAATAATTTATTGAACGATATTGGTTTTTTTTTATATGACGGGGAGCAACTATCAGAACTTGTTATATTTTTATCCATTGAACTTTAAAACGTGCAAGTTGTTTGTTGGAATCCAATTCGTGGAAACTAGCATTTCCACGGATTCGGCGATCCGATGAAGCCTGGTAGAGCCGCATAGGCTAAAAGCATCAACGTCAGACAACATAAGATAAGAAGTGCATTGGTGCGCATTACTGCATAGTGCTACAAAATATTTTGAGCCACATTTGTTTAAAATTGTTACTGCTGTTAGCTGCACTCTCATTTAGAGATGTGAGATGGACCTTTATACCCAATGGACTCCTTTAAATATTTTCCTTTAAAGAGGTCGCACCTGCACATTACTGTTAGGCCAGTGGTTCTCAACCTTTTTTTCATAGCTGCCCCAAAACATGTTGGTCGTGATGTTGCGGGCCGGAAAAGTAAATAAATGAAAAACAGACAATGAATTAGGTTTTCGCGATTGTTTAAAATTGAATTAAACATCTATGAACGGGTAAATCACGTATATTTTAACATTTTTGTCATTACCTGACGTTTGAAATACGTCGCAGTTTTCGTGGTCGCAATTGTTTAATTCAAAGTATCATGTGTTAGTAAAAACCAATGGGACAACCACTAAAATCCGGCTGACCGCAGGTTGTGTATAGCTATGCTGGGCGATAGTATGACTTCAGGCGGACTCTGCATGGTCCTATAAATATTACTGCATAGATTCGGAAATACACGCAAAATAGGGTCATCTCGGCAAATTTTAGAAAAATCAAAACCGGTCAAATGTCACTGTAAAGGGAAAAAGCTTAGACTGTATTAGTCGCTGGCGCTATGGGGCAATCTTTTTATTCTATTCACAAATTGTGCGCGAGATGGTAAGTGTCACTCCTGCCTATAACAACATATGGCAGCAAACACAAAATTTGTTTGTGTGAACTGACAATACAGTGGCACCAAACTAGGCGGTGTGCAAGAGAACTATTACTTATAAATCGTGCTTAAAGTTATCGTAAGTTTCTGAGAGCACAGTCCTTTGCGTGTACTGACACGTTTGGCGTGCGTTCGTGTGCGTACACTTGTGCGTGAGTGAGTCAGCGCAATCAAAGGGACGGCGCGAGTGTTGTGCGTTTTACGAAAGAACCGGTCTGGATTTTTAATAGGTTTTTTATGTTAATTCTTTGTTGCCGATTACCTAAGCAGTACGGTGTAATGATCGGTATTGGGTAATGTCGTCGATCGTGAATATTTTGGATGGTTCTTAGCGATATGAAAAGCCTCGCGTGGATCTGTCTGTCTTCTTTAAGAAAATTCGGTCGTAGATGTCTTTAAAAGAACGAATAAATAAACTATAGTTTATATCGTATATGAATGAATTTCAAATGAAATTAAGGAACAGCCTTTCTTCTTAAAGCCCTTTATTTAGACAGCCTGTCAAGTCTAGGGAAAGAGTTATAAGGAGTGTACGAGAAGAGACAGACTTAGAAGAGTAGGGACATTAAAAACAAGACAATTGCATTTAAACTTTACGCTCCATGTGTACTAACAGTGCTGGGGATTAATTTGCCAGAATTTGGATCAGCCATAAAATATTTATGATATAATATAATTTTTCATAACATTACAATGAGAAATAAAACTGCGAATTATGTTTATAAAATAGGTATTCTCTAATTACATTTTAGAGTAAAATTTTCTATTAACATAATAAAATTGCCATCAAACACAAAAACAAAGATAATAGAAATTGTATTTAGTTATGAAATTTTAAACGGCATTGATTTTTGATGTTTTAAAATATAATAACAATTAACGCGCTTGAATATTTGTTTCGTGTTAAAAAGATGTCCGTCTAGTCGATGCCTCACTTTGACGTCACACGGTGTTGAAGATAATATAAAAAAAAACTTGTCTATTACCACATACGGTCAGCGGCGGCAGTTATCTTGAGAAAATCAACAACCATTAAAGCTAAATGTTATCGGTATGTTTGTCCGTGTTATAAAATCAAAAGGTTGATTAATGTATTTATTTCTATTGTAAATTAAAGGAAAAGACAACGCAAATTATAAGTGAAGTCATGTGTAGTAAGAAAACTGCACCAGGTAGGTAACGAAAAACATCAAAAGTGAGATAATCATAGAACATCAGGCGCTGTTTGTTCGCACATAAATAATGAACAAACTCAGGCACTGTATCGCTTATAATATTAAGAGATGGCGCAAGAGAGGTCGGGGAACAGAGTTAGTTCTATTAGGTCGACTTCGAGATCGTTAAACGTTCCAAATTGACGTGTTCCGTTACTTTATATCCAAAATTATAACGTTTATTACTTAATCGCAGCACATCTACGAGTCTCGAACAAAAAAATTTCGTAAACATAATCTGTGGCCATTAAAATATTAAGCGGCACATGTTGTTAGTTGGATACAATTTTTTTCTTTTGCTTTTTAAAATGTATACAGTAACTGTACTTAAAAACGCTTTTAGTTGCTCAAAAGCGGAAAACTTTTACCAACTTTTTAGTGTTGTATTTACAGTGTTGTCTGCGGCTTTTCTCCTTTAGAGGAAATTTAAAAATCAACCTGAAACTTTCCAGACTACCTCTCTCTGTATATCTAAAAGAAATTGCGAAAATAAATTAATTTATGCAGCACTTCCTATTGCTACTTTAAACGCAGGTAAATTTTAAATGCAGATTGCATTAAGTCTGTTCAATCGGATCGTATATTCTAAAATACCGTTCATTAAAGAGTTGGGTAAAAGGGCGTATGGCAACATCTCATCATTACTATGAAAGTTTAATGTTACGTTGTAAATATGCTTGCGGTTGTGCGGCGCAAATTTACAACAACGACCAGTGTGTGCCGTGTAATAATTTTTCATGGCCTCTATAAACTGTTTTAGTATGGTAACACTAGGAGCTAGCAGTGGCGGTATTACCAAACAAGCCCGAGAGCCCGGCTTGCCCTACTAAGGAGTAAAATTTATTAATCTTAATTCGCACTTAATTCCCGCAACGCTTAAATTTAAAAATATAATATATTGTTCGGGAATTATGTGCTAATTAAGATTTATACATTTTACTCATTACTTTATTTCCGGGCAAGCCGGGCTTTTGGGCTTATATGGTAGTACCGCTACTGGGAGCTAGGTGCTACGCGGCTCAGCCGATTAGAGTGACGATGCGGCGAAGTCGTACGGGACATGTCCCAGCGGGTGCCTGTAGGAACAAGCCGCGCGGTGTTAAACACCATATTTCATGCGGCCGGCGCTGCGCGGGTCCATTCCCTAACTGTGCATGGGGAGCGTAAATTTCGTGAAATCTTAACACGAACGATGTATGGCCTACACGAATCCGGTACGGTACGGTTTTACTATTAGGTATTTTAGGAATTTAGGTAACACGAAGTGCCGTTGGTATTTAGACTGGACTGCACTTTCAAAAGTGCTTGGCGCTAGTCACCCAGATAAAATGGTCTTTCTTTTGTTGCACGCTGGCAAAATTGCCTTCAATCTGGAACACTACGCTTGCATTGCTTGACGGTTAAAAACTGGCAATACTATACCAATAATATACCATCCCAAGCGGACTAAGCAAAGAATCCTACTCCTAAAACGTTTCGAAACGAAAACATTAATTTGGTGCTCAGAATACTATTGTTTTTCGACTAGTTGCTCGCACACATTATGTAGTATCTATTATTGTGTCAACCGGTCTCTAACTTATAATTCACCCGGTTCAGCCCGGACAGTTCGCCCGTCCGTTCTAGTAAAATAATTTTAGTGATTAAAAAAAAATCGGTTATCTGAATTTCCAAGCAGCTGAATAATTATGTTTTATTGATTGTATTAAAATTACAACGACACATACAGTTATCTCGTCGTCGTAAATGATAGCCTAGGTCGATGATTCGTTAATAATAACAGTTAGATATTATTTCTTTTGTAAGGCGAATGGCAAAATGAAGCTATTTTTGAGGTTATCGTTACGATTATAATGAAATAAACATTTGGAATACAGCATTTATGACGAGAAATACCTTCTACGGTAATCACGCTAAAAAGGACTATTCGTTATGCTGCAGAATCGCCCTGCGGCAAGGAATAAAGAAATGATTAATAAGTGTCGGCCTTAGACATTGTTCTCTTCGCCCTCAATATAAATAATACCTGAGGCCGAGAACCCCCTACTGCTAATGAGCCGACATTACGTTTCGGCTCACAAAATACGATGCAACGTTCTAGTCAGAATTGCCAGTTTATTGTCAACCTGTCTGCCATACCAAGAACCTACGTGGCAAAATTGTTTAATAATCATAACTATTGAACGTCCGGAAGTCGCGAATCGTTTTTGGCGGCAAAATTCCGCACGCAATAAACATTAATCCTGCCAAAAAACTGCACAACGTTTGATTACACAATTTCAACTTTTGAAAATTGTGGTACTGCAGTACCTACGGACGTTCATGTGGGCAAGTAACAGTTAAATAATAACAGGTGAATTTTGATACAAAGCATGAGAAAATGTTAAACAAACGTCCGTACGCTATTCCGCGTAAAATTTATGTATGTAAAAACGCCCTTATAAGACAAGATATTTCTATCTTAAAATAGGGGCAGCATTTTTTTTTTTTAAAAAAAGAGAAAATTTCTTGCAACATTAATTTTAATTTTTAGCTACCGATTACCAGATCAAAAGCGTCGTGAAAGTGTCGTTTAATACAGGTCGTGTTGTTAATTGCAGGTATTAATGTGTGTAATTTTAAGTTTGTTAATTACACCATCGCAAAAATGTTACGTGAGTTGTTATTTTATCATTTTGCTGCAATTCTTCCTTCGTTTAAGGTAGAATGGCATTGTCGGTACTAAATGAAATTATCGATAGCTGAGAAAACTGCAAAATTAAGGAATACTGATCGAAACTACAGCCTTGGCAAATAGTTTAAAAATATCTTATAGGTCTGTAATTAATTCGCCGAAAATATTTTTTTACCAGTTCGTTAACTTTTGATGATCCAGTCTGACCGGTTGTACACTTTTAATCCGTCCAACATAGCGACATAGTTACTTATATTGCTTATTACGTATTTAATTTTAGAAACAAATTAACAATAACAAAAAACAGGCCGTGTCGACGCACTTGTGTTATCTCTTTAATTCTGCAATCTTTGTATGTTTTTTCTGTGTCTGTATACTATCTAGTAGCCCCCGGTATTCGTCACTGTCGAATTGCAACGAAATTCTATTTCACTGCGAACGCATCTACAGCACCAATCTATAACCAACAATTACACTATAATTGTTAGGTAAAGGTAGGTCGTCGGTGTAAACGACTAAGAACGAAGAAGATGCCGTCACGACTAAGGGGTCGAAACTAAAGGCTTGAGTAACCGAGGCCCTAAATTCCATATAAACGTTCAAAAGCTGAAAGGCCCTTATCGTAATCTAGACCTTATGGTGTCTACACGCGGAACATCCATCCGTGCGAGGTGAACTGGCAATCCGGGCTTGAGGTACCGAGGGCCACCGCGGGCGGTCGGCTCCCCGCCGAGGCCCGCAACATAACGAACCATATAATAATACCAAAAATACGAACAGTTGTGCGGACCGTATTTTTTCCCGCTCTCAGTTTTCTCGTTCCGCCATAAACACTTTCGTCGTGCGCCATATGCCCCGAGTTGACGCGAATCCTGGCCACCCTAGTGGCGCCCGTGAAACGGACGAACTAACGAAGTCGCTCGTAAATTATTTCTCAAATATTTATCGAAGTCAGCTGATTGTAAACATGCGTTCATGGTTTGGTCTCTTTTTTAGCCGATTTCAAAAAGGGAATTCTCAATTCGACTGTATTTTTTTTATGTGCGTCACCTCATAACTTTTTGATGATTCTTATCGTATAAGATACTCTCCATATAAATTTTAGCGAGATTTGACGAGTAGTTTTGGAGTTCTCCTTAATTATGCGTATTTTTGGTGTAAACGGTATATTTATTACAAGGCTTCCTCAGAAGGTTAAGGTTGCCTTAGAAATTTAATTCTGATTGCACTTTGTACTGCGAAAAAACTTGAAAAAACTAAGTAGGATTTACTCGTACATGAAATCTGTTAATACATTTTATCAAAAATTTAGATAATTATTGGGTGCTGTCGCTTAAGAATACGTTTTAATACCGCTTTGGGCTTGTTACCGTATGATGTCATCATATTTACTGCACAATACAGTGTGTATAGAACCTTGCTTTGCATGCGTTCAATCAGAGTTTTAAGATATCATATCTCTATGTCTCCTAATTACCCTGCCAACATTATCTTTCCAACTGGTAAATAGTAGAGCTTATACATTATTTGCCTACGATAGAATAATTAGCAATGTAATGCCTCAGGCATTATGTGCAAAAGAGTAAATAAATAACTTTTGACGTATGCCTCACAGTTATTATTAATAATCGATTTGGTAATAACAATAAAAAAAATAAGATGGAACTATAATACTACTTACCTACTTATTTAATGTTTTAATAAATTTCTAATATTTATACGCTGTACTACCAGACAAGGGTTAGTTAAGTCAGTTTCGTCGTCAAGTCGGCTTCCTCAAATATATCTAGATCAAAATTAAGCTAAATATAGGACGTCGTGTCTTAAGCGTATGAAGTCACAAATAACATAAAAAGTAAAATGGCGTCTCTGACGATGGGGCCACACTGCGCGCTTACGCGCCATCTACAGCCAATGAGCGTAACCGCGGGTAAGTTATTTCCGCACAAATCTGTGCTTCATGATTTAAAATCCCGTTAATCATACAACTTGCTTTACCTTTTTGACAAGAAGAAGTCGGACTTGCAGTTAAATGATGTGTAAATATACGTTTGTTGGAAGCTGAACGTTGTCGTAGTAAAACAATGCATCCGTTGAAAAGGATGAAAAATGCATCCGTTACCTAGTGATGGGACTCTTTTAAAATTATTGTAATTTTTTTTAAACCCATATATATACGATAAAAATATAGTACATACAATCTTATTTTTTAGCTATTGTCAGCTATAGAAAAAAATATTGAACAAAAAAGAGGGATAAGTTTTAGAAAAAAAATATAGAAATGAGAAATTTCTTACATTCAAAAAGTGACTTATGTAAATATTCTCACACCATGGAACAGTCATCAAATAATAGTCATAAAAAATGACTAATTTTAAATTACACATTAAAGCAAGATGGCGCCACGTGTCATTTAAAACTAAATCCGTGCGTGCTTTGTGCTGTGACAGTGTTCATTCTGCTAAATTTACCGTGCAGCGGTGTGTATTCAATTTGTGACTTGTCTTATTTTGGTTAATTGGATGTGTGTCGCAACGTTGTGTGTTAGCAACACACGATTGGTACGACGCAGATCATAGTGTTATTTTAGTACCGGCACCACAGAAAACTTCAGTTGCTTCTGACTATGGCTATGGAAGAATAAAATTAATCCGAATTTCAGTATGTAGTTGCGCCAACTTATCATATCGTCGACAGTGCTTACATAATGATTGATGAGAGCAATTGTAAATATAAACCCAAAGCAACGACACACACACAGTGAAATTTAAGTATATTTGAGATGAGTTTCATTCTTGTTAAAAAGACTAAAACCGTCACTTTGAATGAAACGAACTATGTCTTTAATACCTCATCCAATATAAAAATTTGCAATTACAAAATAACTTCTATTTTTTTTATTTTATATCTCCTTTTTTTTTAAATAAGTCTCATTTTTTTTAAACAAACATAAGCACAAGAAAGTCTTTTTTATATCTCCTGTTGGCGAACCCATATTTAGGATTGTCTTTTTTCATACTATAACATAAACATTCAAGTAAATCATAATTAGTATAGTTTTGATGCGGCTGAGAAATGTTACGCTGCTAGCCACTGCGACCTATTTCTATTTCTAACAAGTTTTGTTTTTAAAATACGGAGCGCGACATAGCGATCGACCGTTCCGCCAATCAGCGCTCGCTATTCATAAATCGAACTGATAACGCACCGCTCGACGATTGCTTACGTTCTACCCATTGGGCGCGCTTTTCAAAATGGCGACTGCCTCTTATCTAAACTCATTTAGCAGTGAAGGTTTTATTTACTTTTTAACGAGCTAAGATAACCTATCCGATGTTTATTTAACATTTTCCAAGTTGGAGTTAAAATGTGCCATAATGTATGTACATTTTAATCGTTTACTTTTAGCACTTAAAAAATACCTAGAGATCAGAAAGATTAATTTGCTAAAAGGTTTTTGTCATGTTGTGCTCTCGTATGTTTGAAGACCATCTATTTTCATAGAGAGATAAATAGATCTGAAGTTTATATAAGATTTGTTATTATTTTAATTTAATTTGATATGGAGTAAGGCAGTCACATCGCACTGTTTAGTTTTTATTGTCTTTATATTTTATCTCTAACAAATAAAAACGATCGTTATGTAGAACCCTATAATTAAAAAAGTGACGACTTGCCTTTTAAGAGAAAGTCAACTTTTTTACCTTACACGCACTGTAGTGTTGTGAAGAGAGTAGAAAAATAACTTTATGCTATAACAAAACGAAAATAAAGGCGTAATGATTGTCGTATAGCGTTTCTTTTAGTATTTGGTTTGTAACACGCAAAAAACACACTTGCGCGAGTAAATTCAGCACGGCCTGTGACTCGCGGAAGAGTCCCGAGGAAGTGACCGTTGAGGTTGCGACCGTCGCATGGCGGAATCGCGGCCCTGGGATTGAGTTCTCGACTGTGACCGTCCATTACCGACCGTCTACCGTTCTGTGGCTGTTCGTTCAAAAGTATCGGTAAAACGTATTTATATATTGATGAGTAGTAAACGTGTTATGAAGCGAATCTAGTTTTCGGATTTTGTTGAGTATTATTTTTAATTAAAACTCCCGACGTTTCAAACACTACTTTATTTTTTTCTGTACTATATATATGCATTTTATAACTGCCATATAGTATCATTGTAGTATACTCAGTATATGCCTTTTATAAACAAAAGGCATATACATATAGTATCGTTTGGACACATTACATTTTTCGTGTTATCATTTCTAAAAGATTCTGTAGATAAAAGTTTACTAAAACGAAATGCCAATCATCAATATTTTTACATTCAAAGTTTGTACTATGGAAATTAATTTCATTACTATAACTTAATACTCGTGACAAAGTCGCAGGGAGGCGGTAGTATAATAGTGAAGCAATAGCTATTGCAAGCTTTTACGGTTGATTTTAAAATTTATAAGCACTTATTCCCGGAAATTCACCGTAAAATCTTCAACAAACGCCAAGAACCATCACCCCGAGCTGCGAATCGCTCACGTTTCAATTATTATCCAATTTCTCGACGAAAAAACCGGACCGCCGGGCGGCGCGTTTGCATCGATATTGTCACGTCCCTAGAATCGTAAAGCGTGACAGTGGTCTGTTACGTGACTATGCAGCCTAGGAGTCGGAGAAACCGAAAATGGTCGACGAACCCGTGGAGATAATAACAAACTTGTGTTTTTAACTGTGGGTCACTGAAAATGATTATAGTTATGTTGCGAATTGAAAGCCCAATTAAACCATATTGAAAAGATGCCTGACTAGATATTTAAAAAAATATATAACACGCCTGCGGCTGTAGTAATGTAGTAACATAGTTGTAGTAAACAGCTGTCTACTTGTTTGAACGCAATGAAAAAACATTGTAATGGAAGTTCAAGTTCAAATAGGTACTTGAGCAGATAGTTTCTTGCCAGATCTCACGTATACTAGTTAAATAAATAAAACTGTTTATTTCTAAATAGGATTTCTCTAAATGTTAAATCAAAGTATGTTGACATTGATTCTAAAGTAAATCCAGGGTTCTTACAATTGCGCATAATGCAGTTTATCTAGTATAAAAGGCGCAAAGTACGCGATGGATACATGCTCTTTCATGTGTAGTCCGAATCCTTTTATATCCTGCTTCCACTTCATGGCAGTTGCGAAAAGTCGTTACCTAGTTTTGTATGGAATAAAAATAAATTATTAAGAAAAAAGTAGCGTGAGTTAACTGCCACCATAGAACGTATAACATCTCAGTCTTCTTATCTTATCTGACGTTGACGATTTTAGCCTATGCGGCTCTGTAAAGCTTCATCGGATCGCCTAATCCGTGGAAATGCTAGTTTCC
>DWHO01003097.1:0-12406 GCA_018247575.1 Eurytides lysithous rurik | reverse complement strand
TGGGCCATGGAGAAGATAAAGTATATATTCAAGGTTCAAATCATGTTCTAAACGTGAATTATGTTTGCAATATAGAAGTTTCTAACTAATTAGACATTTTTATTATCCTTAAAGCCTTGTTTGTAGCATATTTTTTTAAAAATACAAAAATAAATTAAAATTTTACTTGCCTCGAGGGCCGCATGTGGCCCGCGGGCCGCGGGTTGCTCATCCCTGATTTAAATCAAATCGGACGTTTGAAGTGCACAAATTAACGATTGATGAACAGTTTAATTAGCTAATATCTGCTAAGTTCGGGTCTTAAAAATTGCTGTGTGAATTATGATTACTTTCAGATCTTAAGAATAATGTTAATCCCTCTTTGAAAAATTTTCGATACACAAGTGACCTTAAACTATCGCTATATCTTTAATGATGGTGTTTAACGTCACGAACACTATTAATAGATACTTCGAACCATAAATCGTTAGAGAACAAAATTCAAAGTAAGCAAATTTTTAACTTTTCACTTATAACTCTTTTCTTTGAAATATTATTAAACATATTTTTATGTAATGGAAGTATTAAAAATATGCCACAGCCACGGAGCTGCACTCGCTGCTGAATGGCCCACTCGAACCGGATAAGTACCACGATCTCACAGGTAATCGGCGTAAAGTGGAAGTGAGTGAGGTGGCCGGTGCCCCCCCCCCCTTCTTCCCTCTGCCACTCCTTTTCCTACCTCTTACTCCATCCCTTCCTGCAACCTCCCTTCCCCTTACGCTCCCTCTATCCTCTTCCTTTCCTATCACACCTTCCCCCACTCTCATTCGAAAATATCCCCCTTAAAGGCTGGCAACGCATTTGTACTTTCTGTAATGCTGCAAATGTCCATGGGCGGCGGTGATCACTTACCATCAGATGAGCCGCTTGCTCGTTTGTCAGCTTACTGCATTGTGCTCGTTTGTCAGCTTACTGCCACCAGCTTGTATATTAATTATATGTAGCATTTCCATGGTGCCGTGGGTCTTGTTATAAAACTTTTACGTTTACGGAAAACATTGCAGAGACGAAATTATTACTGGCCATCTAACTAAAACCTCATCCTAGTATTATTCCCTTTAAAATTATTTATGTAGTCAAAATAAATCGGAGATAAATTTGAGTTACTGTGATTTTTTTAGTCATTGACTTTTCTTTTAGCGTAAAACGGTGAATAAAGCTGACGTCGAGAGATAGTAGCATAATATGAAAAAAATCTGTGAAGCCGCATCGAGCTTTCAAACCAGTTTTATCGACATCATCTGTTTCATTGATTGCTCTGTTATTAATATTCATGAGCTAATTCGTCTACCGACGTTTGGTAATCAAAGGATGACTAGTTCAACCTACCATCGGAAGCTAGGTCAGACGCTATGACGAAATTATTATGTACATTTCCACTTGTTTTACAATTGCTCGTTTCTAACAAAAGTTTAAAAGAAGATAACTTTTACTGTACCTTAATCTTATAAATTATATTTAATGGCATAAACTATTTGATTTGCCGTATTTTTATATACAAGTAATTCTTTTGCTAATTATATTCGCGTTTGGACTGCAAGATCACGAACTTTAAAAAAATTTAAGTATGGTGAGACAGAGACTGATGTTAAATATTATTTTTTATCTTCACGCTCAGTATCTTTGGATGGAAACATCTACATGCAAAAAATACATTGGAAGAATTAACATTATTTATTATTTTGATAATTTGCTACACTATAATATTTTTAACCATTATTTTTAAATATACATTTTACACTGTAAAATTTACGGTATGAACTTGAACCGGAAGAAAGTGAGATATCCCATATTCTTATCATACTAAAATTGTAAATCTGAAATTGTTTATGTAGATTTGTTGGATTCTCCATATTTTACACAATAAAAGCCGCTCACATACATAAACTCAATTATTCAGGGAAAAACGTTCTAATATAGATAAAGTAACTCTGAATCAAAATTTGTACATTCTTATGTAGCCGCGGGGGAAAATTAGAAACGTATATTTCTAAATACCATTAACCTCAGTATAAACAATCTATAAAATTTGTATATCAATAGATTCCAATTGCGTACAGCGTCCCGTTTTTGTCGTTATTTATTTTTTTCAAATTGCTAAAAGGTGTATAAGACGTTTAAGCTTAAAGATCTAAAGCTCACTTTTAATACAATTAACACGAGCAATCTATGAAAAAATGCCGATGCCGGTATTTAAATACGTATTTCATAGGTATTTGACTATGTAGGAATACCATTTTCATCATATTGCATTTTCTCAGTGGTGGTATGTTTTTAGTTACGGAAGGGTGATAAACATTTTACTGGTGGAGCGCTTTGTAACTGTTGCCTATATAAAATTTATTTTTGTTATTTTAGTTTATAACAATATGTAATCATAATAGTTATTTTAGTTAATAAATTGTTGTTAAATGTTACATATTAAAGAATACATTTTATGGTAAACTTAATCAAAAACTTTTATCATTTAAAATAGATAAATGAACAAACAATTATCGAAATAGGAAGGTGTAAAATATTTCACTTCAACATAAGTCACACGATAAGTTTTAATTTAAGAGGAGTGGCTTTTATCTTCATTGAATTGAAATTTTATGCATTTTCCTGTTTAAAAACTACAGATGTTCAATGGTTTGAAATTAATAACATGATTCAGAACATTTTATGGTCGTATTTAAATTAAGTGCAAAATTACATTCACAAAATTACGAAACAATATCGAATCATCGACGATAGAACCAAATATGGCATAATAATGTTAATTTTTATTCTATGTCACAGTGAATTTAATGTCATATTATGTAATAGCAAAATAATGGCTAGTTTTATTGTCTTTTAATCTTAACGATGTCATAAGTAAAATTAATGAATATGTAATACACGCCGAAGTTAACTCGATGTAAAATTTTTAACAGTAAAGCTTTTATCGTTTTAAAACATTAAAAAGCAAATATTTCCCATGGATGTATGTACATATGTTCAACACTTCGAAACTCCATCTAATAAAAATGTATTCTAGTAAACGCCAGGTCTACTGGGAAGAGTATAATTTTTAGATCTGTCACTACGCTAATTATCATAAAGCTCTTTAAAAAAAATTCAAAGATGATTTATTACTCAAGATTTGATTAATCAATAATTATTTTTCGATATTATATAGTTTTTACAAACAGTCTAGACCCCCCTTACCTTTCCCTTTGTTACCTTGCGAATTGTTTTCCACATAATTTTATCATTGTTACATTTTTTAAACTTTAAAACAAAGGCACTACTGATCCAAAAACAAGAAAATTTGACGTTCGTTTGCAGCCCTGTTTCACTCATAGTTTTTTCTTTTGACTTATGCTACTTTCCGCAGTCCTGCGCCAGCCTCATCCATATTAATCCTCTGACCTTGGTTAGGTTGTCGACCTATCGTTTTATATTCTAGGCAACCATTATATAAAAAGCCTAACTCCACCTAGCGTCACCACATCTGGCCTTGTGTGTCGTCCAGCTTCAATTGATTTCCATCACTCTTTTCCCAATGTCAGCCACCTTTGTAGGGCCATGGAAATCGGTGTTAGTGACTTAGTCTACCAACTTGATGCTGAGTATTGTTCACTCCATGGACTAGTAAGAGACGCGGTCTATATACGAGAGCCTGTAGTGCGAGGCGCACTCTATACATATTACCTTACATGTAGAGGCAATCCAATATGTGGAATCTTAACATTTCCACGAGTTAGATAATTAACGCCCAGACACAGAACAAATATCTGTGCTCGTCACTCAAATATGTTGTCCCGGGTGGGAATCGAACCCACGACCTTTGGCTTTGCAGTCAGGAACACTAACCACTACACTAACGGGCCAGTCAAAAAAGGATGTTTTGAAACTTAACGAACGTCGCCCACCCGAGCTGTATTCTTTGCTGAGCTATTCGGAGATAAGATGATCCGAATACGTACATATACATATCTAGTATTAACTGATCACCAATCGAGTCTCTTAGCTACGAACGTTGCCGTTGAAACTCTTTAAGCCTTCTTTACGGTGGTAGAGCCACGTAGCTGCTCCCGCTGCTGAATGGGCTTGCTCGAACCGAATAAGTACAACGATCTCACAGAAAATCGGCGTAAAGTGGATGTGTGTTTGCTTCCACGTTTCGTCCGGCAAGGGAGGTGGCCGGTGGCCAACTCCTTTCCCTCCCCTTCCCCCCTTCCTCCCTTTCTCACTCCTTCTTCTTTCAAAAATTCGCCCTCTTTAAGGCTGGCAACGCATTTGCGTGTTTTGTAATGCTGCAAATGTCCATGGGCGGCATCAGGTGAGCCGCTTGCTCGTTTGTCAGCCTAATCTATAAAAAAAGCCAACTTGAAACAAAGTCTCATTCACCTCTTGCAAAATTCACTGGAGATCGTAGCAAACAATGTAAGATCGCGAAGATATACGACACTCTTAATGTCTTCCTTTGTGGTCCCATGCGAGTGTCTTAAGTACGTCCTCTAAGATTGCAGAAGAAGTGGCATTTACACGTCCGTTGTCTTTATTCAATTAACCAAGACTCGTAGAAATTTAGAATAAAATATTCATTAAATGCAATCCAATGCGTTATTTTTTACTTACTACTTTTTATCATTTTCATGTAATATTTATATTATCTCTATTCCGTGGTATAATGTACAGTTTTTTTAAGCAAATACTAATCAATACAAAAAAATAGTTAACGGATTTTATAGCCCCATAATTTTGATTTAACTTTTTTGAATACTTTAAAGAAAATAAATTATAATTAATTATAGACTAACCAGAATATATATAGTATAGCCACTGTAGCTCAGTGTCCGGGCGCTTGCTTTTAATTAAATATACTCGAGCAGCCTGAGTTCAAATCCTGGTGCCGTCACCAATGAATTTGTTAATTTATAATTAACAATTTTAAGTGCTGATTTACCACGTGCTCAACGGTGAAGGAAAACATCGTGAGGACACCTGCATATTTAAGAAACAATAAACAAATGTTAAATATGTAAAGTCCGTCGCGTGTCGGTCTATGCCCTTATTCCCTTATATATAAATAATATTTTTTATCTTTGTTTCGTCGTTTTTATATATTATCTTCAAGTTTCATACGTATTAATAGGCTGTTTCAGTATATATATTCTATGAACTTCTATCATTGGTTTTCTTTCTTGCCTCTGTGGGTGGAGTTCTTGTTTGCTATATTTTCTTTTGTCTTATGGGTCCTCCCTTAAAATAAATAATAACAACTTTATAATGATCGGAAAATAACAACTTTGGATCATTAATCTGTAACCTTTAAAAGTCTCCGAAGCGTTGTCACTTTGTGAAACAATTTCGTAACTGCCAGATCACTTTCGTATAGCGACAGAGTCTCATGTAATTTAGTCGAACATAAAAAAGATATAAAGTCGGAGCAATCAATCAGACGTGGCTCACTATAAGAGATAGCGATGTATACGAAGAGGAGAGCACTTTCGTAATTTTCGGCCGGAATGGTGTTACCGTGCGACGCGCCCCACAGAGGTGTCGAAATTAAAGTTGTCTCAACTAATGCCTATTGAAATAAGACATAAATTACGCACACGCATACAGGCAGACACATATATGCGTAATGATGAGACGTATGTTATCGCTATTGAATTACGAGACAACTGTGTCGAATCATGAAATATCACGCATGAAGAATGCATTGCATTTAGTTAAAGTATACGTTGTATTCCTTAAAAAAAATTGCACATGGACGAATAAATAAAGTTAAGTGTATAAACAGTACAATTGTCTTGAAGAAATTGTATTAAAAATGTGGTATTAGTAATTGAATGTAAAGCACATTATCTGCGAGGCAAAATATACAATGTTTATAATAGTCTGTATATTTAAATTATTTTAACTGTTAAGTTGTAATGTGGATATTGGGCGACAATTTGATTTCTTTAATATTTTTTTTTTACGTAACGAGTATTATTATTTTTGTTGTATTGTTGTACTGATCCAAACAATGAAAAATCAGATCTCTAAATCATTCTAGCCGTGTTCGCTGTTTTCGCTTGCTGTTAACAAAGAAAATTTCTACGTTATTTTGCATACAAGAATGGTTCCCTTTGTTTAATCCGTTAAAATGTGTCCAGATACGCGTAAGGGATTTTATCACACTTTGAACTTCACTTGAAGTTACGCTACGAATCATCCTGAAGTCCAATAGGAAATGTATCTATATTGATTAAGATATATATGTAAATAAATACGTTGTCGTAAGTAACCTAGGCAATCTGTATTATGGATACGCAGAACCTGCCACGCAAGAATATTTCAAAACACCAAAACACTTACAAAAATGGCTCGGAACAACTATTGATGTATTACAAATCAAATATTTGTCCCGTTTGGGGTTCGAACCCACAACAGATCGCGCAATGCCATTGAGGAGACCACTTAAATCATGACGCTTTGCAATGGAACACACATTTGATATACATATTTGTTAGGCGTAGTATCTATAGTTTTAAATATTCTATATTTTAAAAAAACGCAGCCGCTTTGTGAGCTAGAAATATCTTGTGTTACCATGTTTTTTTTACATACACTAATTTCGGAGCAATCATCTGTAGTTCGTACAAATACCTGTCCCTGGTGGGAATCCAACCCACGCCCTGTGACGCCGAAGCCAACAGCTTAGCAACTGTGCCATTGGGTTATGATCTTTTATTCATTTAAGGTATTTAATAATTGCAGATCCTGGCCAGCCAGCTGTCACGCCATTACAAGGACCTATTCTTCTACGCAACGGGTCCGTTCCCGTTGTACCACTCACATCGTACCCGACAGTCAACAACGGCTCCTTCTACCAAATACCTGTAAGTCTCCTATATAGATCTTTCAAACTGACTATTTTGTGTTTATATATATATATATTGTTAAGATTACTGAACGGTAATCGTTAACTGAATGTTTGTAAATACATACTCATACTGATTTGACTGGCCCGTTGGTGCTGTGATTAGTGCTCCTGCAAAGGTTCAATTCCCACCCAGGACAAAATATTTGTGTGATGAGCAGAGGTATTTGTTCTGTGCCTGGGTGTTATTTGTATATATCAGGTGTCTGATTACCACAGTACAGGCTCTGCCTAGTTTGGGATCAGATGGTATTGTGTAATATGTCCATGAAAAAAAAAAGACGCTGAAGTCCGCCCTTTTCTCAGAGAATGTTTGCGCCGCATTACTTATACTAGATGCAACACCATTCAAGCATAAAGTCGACGGCCGTCGCGGTTGCAGTTCGCATTCAGTGTCTACATATCCACACCCTCACGTCCTTAAGCCTAAAATCCTCATTTTTTGTCAACTTACGCATGGCTTCATGCGTAATCCAGCCGATGTAGAATAGCATTTCTACAGCTTCGCTATACCTACAAATCTTTACGGATACTGACTAAAAACACATACATTAGCTCAGATATCGCATAATACAGTGTTTGTTTAGACTTACTTGCCGATTCCTGAGCTAGCCAAATGAACATAGCATCCCCACAACAACTAGCTGTAGTGTAGCTGTGCTACTTCTAATACCTATAGCAAATAGCTTCTTTTATATATATCATCTATAACTTACTTCATGTTTCAAAAGGAGAAAATTGTTTACGAACGAAAATAAATTTAAGAATTCGCTGCTTCTATTATATCTGTGATCAAATTAAAAAACTCCTAACACAACTTCGTTCAAATTCATCCAATATTCAATTAAAAGCAGCCGCTGTTTGTAATTTTGTTAAAGTGTTAAGCGTTTTACTAAAACCAGGTGCAATCGTTAAGCAGCAGAATACAAATAACAGTTATTAACCTCATACAACGGTATAACGAGCCGCTAGGAACCCATTATCAGTTGCCGCCGGCCAGACCTTCGCAGCAGAGTTTTTGCTCAAGTACAAACCAGTACTTCGGTTACCGTACGTAATAGCACACTTGAGTTTATTAATGTAGCGTTTTAGACGAATTTAGGTCGAAGGCGGTCGTGAAACTGATATTTTATGTTTATTTAACGGCAAGACCTATAATCTAACCTAATAAAGACCTAGATCACTTTCGCTCTTGTCCGTACTGACACACATATTTCGATGCCGTAATTGGTTTTAACTTTACATCAGTTACTAAAATCTTCATTTATCCTTTTTCTTACATCAGCATCAATTTTATGTTTGATATCAACTTGTTAATATTTTTTTGTGTTAGAAAGCATTAGAAAGCAGTAATTGATCAAGGGGATCATCTGACATTGATATTAGGTGAACCACTTGCTGATTTAGGACCCGGTTCATAAAAAAATCACTTCACATGTCAATGATAATTACTCACGGGCGCCCATAAACCACATATGTATATCACAGGCTCTTACCAGAATCTTTAAAAAAACGGGGCCCTTTCTTTCTCATCTTTCTCGCCGAATTAAACACAAAAATATTACCATTACCTTAGCACATTCGATAGTACTATTTCAACCATTATTGCTTTCATAATTGTAACTATAACAACTACACCAACAACCGAACGAAAGAGACGAAAACGATCGAATGAGATGAAAACAAAACACTAATCAATAAATAAATGAATGAATTCCATATTTTAAAAATAAAATTCATTTCAATTTAGAAGTCTGCAAACCATATATACATTATATTTCAACAGATCAGTGTCGTAGACCGGCGATATAATACATATTATACAATTATATTGCTTCCTATTATATTATATTGTAATACATTTTTGCTTATTTCAGATTAAAACCCAATTATTATATATTAAAATAATTTGTGTTGTAATTTTATAGTAACGAGTTTCGTGGATTTAATTAAAAAACCGAAAAAAGCAGAGTACTCGTATTTTTAAAACAAAAAATTTCAAACAAAAAATATGAATGTTTATAAATATTATTCATTCAAACACGAAGTCTTGACCGTGCAAGTGATATTTTTATCGTGAAATATAAAAGCGATGACTCAGTATCATAAATGCTTACAATATAATAGCCGAAGGAAAACGAGAAATAGATGTGGTGATTCATAAAATCGAATTCTGTTATCACTTACGTAAGAGTTTTCACGAAATCCTCTTTCTTTGTTTTTTTTTTAAATGCATATAAGTATATTTTTGGGTGACAACGTGGAGCCAAGTAGTTTTGATCTGTTATTTTATAACCCTAAGCAGTACAATGATGTCGTAAGCAAACGTGTCGCTTAGAGATAAACGCCCGATTAGTTGATCTTGTTACCAAGATCATTAGAAAAAAACTCTAACCGAGGTTATCAAGCTAAGTCCGTTAATTGACAAATTAGTCGACCTTTGATAGGGTTAGAAATCCCCAGTAGATTTAATAATATTATAACGTCCAAATACATTATTATGTTGCTTAAAATGCTCCCGAGTGATGACACTCGACCACGGAAAAATACTGTTCATAGTTTCCTTTGGCATAGAGAGGTTATATTCGAGAATCCAAGAAGCCATTTATACCTTGCCCGCGGCTTCGCTTGCTTAAATTACAATTTTGTATGGTTTTTCTATGATAAGAAGAGTCATTTTGCAAAGAACTATTATAACAAATAACAAGATAACATACAAGCACACTACATCATGGCAACATTAGTTTATATATACTTATAATTTTTTGTAAAAAGACAACAGCATCTGCATCTACATCCATAATAAGTCTTCCGTATGCCTACAAGCAGTTATCGTACATGATACATATCAGAGAAATAAACTAAATTAAAGCTTTAGTTAGCAATTCGGTACGCTTGTTCGACCTGACGTTTAAAGGAAAATTTAATGTGTTTCATAGGATCGTATTAGAACTGGTTCAAACTGTATTTATTGCCGTTTTGAATTTTGTAACTTCTCAATGAAATCACGTGATGATAAATTACTTCTGCGGTTTTTTTTCGCAGTTAAGAAGATTTAGGAATTACGGTTGCCAATATTTAATCATGGCTGAATATATAAAACCGCTCATTTTTAGGGGTTGATGTTTTTGCTTTGACTAGGCGTCAAAGCAAGATATGTTAGAGTTTATAGGTATAATATCTGCAGTAGTAATAGTAATTTTTCGTTGGGTTGAAACAACATTTTTTCGTTGTCTTCTTTTAAGTATTTAACACGTCATGATCGTATTTATCAATACGTTTCAGGCTATCAAAGCAGTCATGTTTATTTCAATTCTTTTTTTTTTAAAGATACTTGCACTAAAAGATTAAAGTATGTCGAACCGTCATTTTCGGTTCTATGTGAAAAAAGTTATGAGTAAGTTTCTTTATTATTTATAAGAATCGGACCTTTGTACATTACAGTATTTTCGTGTTGACACACGTTTTCGTCGTGCAACATTAACTTACTACGCTTAATCATTAAAGCAAATGAAAATTGTCAAAGCTAGGTTAAACAAATTACACCTCATTTGTCATAGACAAAGCAAATGTTTTGTTATCTTACATAGTAAGTTACGTAAGTAGCGTCAAAATATCAATAAAAATATCGCGTTTGAATAATTTATGACGTCGCTGTCGAAACTTAAGAGTGTATTAATAAAATGAAAATTATATCATTTTTTAATAAATTTGTTGTAATTATTTAACGGAATAACAATATAGTGATTAGTGAAATGGGTACGTTATGAGTATTATATATAATTAGTTTGATCTGTTGATTATCTATTCGAGTTCATAACACGCACTAATGTGAGAAAATATTAGACTGTTATGTAGTTTATTAGTGATCTTGATTTTTTATTTTTGGTTATTGACATCCAACCATTTTAATACAATATTTCTCTAGATTTCAGAAAATTTTTATAGGGTAGATCGAGGAGAATTGTTACATTGTCGATTTCTCAGTCATTTATTTATTTATATTTCTCAGTGTAAATATTCATTTTTATGTAACCTTCAAACAAAATTTACACATTCATAGGCCCAAATCTAAATAAGGATATATTAATACGAGACCATTACTTTTTTTTTTACTTAATTTAGGTTTGGTTTATTTTTAAATGAAATGTAAACTTTTGCATTTTGTCTAAATTTTAACAAAAAACTAGAAACAGGCGCAGGCATAGCTGCGGGCAACACTAAGTGTATTATTAAAAGTTGATCGCATAGAACACATTCGTAACGTGTATGCAGCGCATGTTCTGTAGTGTCTGGAACGGTGAGTTTTAATGCAAAATCTTAAATTCACACGACCACTGCGGACGCGTCATGTATTTCATAAAATAATATATTTCTTAACGCGTTTTATCATGTTAACCAATTCGGATGGTGTCAAAACATTTGCACATGTAAAAACTGTGTTTCGTAAATGTTAAAAGTTATAACCCGTATTGTCCTTATTTATGTAATGTTAGACCCATCTCTATGGTTGGCTGTCTAATTAGCTATGGTATTTACAACAGTAATTGTTGCTTATAATTTTTATTTTAAGATTACTTCGTTATCAATTTTAATTCTTTCTAAATACTTCAATAGTTTATTAAATTAGGTATATAGTTGGAATCTTGATACTTATTTAGAAAGAAAAGTTATCACTTTTTTACATATTGATGTTAAATATTTTGCAGTGCTATATTTAGTACTGCAAAATATGTAACATCCTCATCCTCGTCTAAATTTAAATACACTTATTTCAGACTTGTTTTTAAATTTTTTTTAAGTACTAATATACCATTGCCTTGTAGTTTGTGGTGTATCGTATTAGTAAATTTAAAAATATATTCCTTCGATGGAAGTCAATGGACGTTGCTGTGTAATGTTATAAAAATTTGTCCTTATACGACGATTATTAGATCGCGACCCTATAGTTAATAGATAATCAATCAATTCAAAGGACACACAAATCAATTACAACATGTAAGGAGGCAAGAACAAACATGTTTGCTTATCTAATTATGAATTTTTTTTAAGAATGATACAAAACAATTATATATCTGTAAACCTTTTTAATATTAACTGCGAACAGTTAACAGTACGTTCGTTACCTAAAAACTTTAGATCGGCTGACATCATCGATAATAAAACTTTTATATATGCAGTTTTAGTATAAGCTGTTTCTTAAAGTTAAAAACTGAAATATGTTTTATACCAATCGACCAATAGTTTTTGAAATACTTCTAGAAATGTCGACGATAACGTCGGTTAGGTCAAATAGTGATACGTAATAATTACATTTATTTTGTAACCTATTTGTAAAATGAATAGCTTTTTTATTGATTCGAGTAGTTTATTATATGTATATAATACGGGGACGGATAACCGACACGACCGGAGAGAGATAAGGCGCAGAGGCGGTGATATTAAACCGACCTCTTAATAACGACT
>DWHO01003096.1:0-12407 GCA_018247575.1 Eurytides lysithous rurik | reverse complement strand
GTGTTGTGGAAAACACAGGTTGTCCTAGTGTGGGAGCAACACATCAAACCCGTAGTTATAGAATAAGAACAATAATAGAGAAAAAAAATATACTAATATAAAAAAGAGAAAAACTCACAAACTGCAAGGTAACATAATAAGAGTAATACAAAAATATACAAGTATGTTTATTCAAAAATATAAAATGTGTGTATATGTGTGTCGAGTGTGTGTTTGTTGGAGGATGTGTGAAATTGTATTTATATTGTTATTCATATGGCTGTTAATTTTTGCCACAAACTTTTTCAGTTTGTTCATAGTTTAAACTGAACAAATGATTCTTTATCAGAATTTTACTCGTATAACGTCCTTTGTTGACAATGAAAATTAATCTTTTCTTATTATCTAATTACGTAATAAAAACAAAAACAGAAAATGTTTGTATACCGATTGCTATTATTCTCACGGATACCAGAAATTACAAATCATCGTATCATCATTATTACATAATATAATCATTGATCATCATAAAACTCACCAGAATAATGCCTATGACCGGAATAACCTTCGCTTCAACAACGTGATATCATGTTATTCCTTGGAGCCGTTTGTGCACCCACATACCGATATATGCAATTGCATCCGGTGTATTATTATCGATTCGCAGTTCCCAGCCTTATGCAAAGTTTAACGCTGTTTGTGAACGTTCGTCATGGCATTGGAATGTTGTCACAATCTATGCAAATTGTTAACAACAGCTTCCCGTACATTACTGTTCAAATGGAGTTCTATTCTCGTTTTAACCGCAAAAGAGAAGTCCGAACAGTCCATATTAAGTCACATGCTCTCAGACACTCTCAAACGTAAGTTGAATTGAATTATAAAGAAACTTTATAATTTAAACTATAATTTAACTAAAATTTAAAAACGAATAAGCGTCCAGTGACAAGTAAGACTAATAAACTATCACACCATCGAATTAAAGTCAACTGAGTTGAACAACAATTCAGATAACAACAACTCGCATTTGCAAGTCCCTTGATGTTGCAGATTTGCGTTTCGTTTTTGGTGGTTATATTAGTACTTAAATAACATTCAGCTTTTATTTAATCTTGACTTTATACCTTTGAAGTCTTTTATTTCCTCTTTTCTCGATGTTCGGATAATTGATAAGTTTAAATCGATCGAAATGGCCTATAGTTTACTTCAAAAGTATTTTAACATAATTTAAATTTTGCGTCAAAAAATTAAAACGATTTCAATTGAATCTAACAATACCCTGAAAATATGTACGCACATTTACTATTTGATTTATGGTGTTCCTTAATTTATCTTCGAAATTTGGACCATCCAATTTAATGAAATTACTATCGAAACAATCTTGCGACAGTCTTTGCAACAAAAGACAATTGACAATGCATTTTTATCTTTTTTTAAGAGAACGCTGCCCCTATTGTAAAATAGAAATATCTTGTGTTATAAGGGCGTTTTACATACATATGTTTTACGCGGACGATTACCTAGATCCGAAACAAATATCTGCAGTTCGTACAAATATTTGCCCTGCGATGCCGATATCTTTTTTCGAAGCCCCTTTTTTATGTTAGTTAAAAATGAAAACCAGTCATGAAACTAACAACAAATAACTACTATTACTATTACTAACGAACTTAAGTCTATTACCAATTCACTCAGTTGTACTGTGAGGAAGTATTTATCCACTACAACAAAAGTGATTTTAAAAAGGTCAGCGAATTTACATATTATTTTTTCTTTTTTAATTGTATGTTTTAAATTAAATAGTTTCATATCATATCTCATATCACATATTTTACCGCGGTGGAGCCATGCAGCTGCTTCCGCTGCTGAATGGGCCGGCTCGAAGCAGATAAGTACCACGACCTCACAGAAAATCGGAAAGAAAAGCGTAAAATGGAAGTGTTTTTGCTTCAGCGATTTGTCTGAGTGAGGTGGCCGGTGACCCAATCACATCCATTCCCTCCCTTCCACCCCCTCTCTCTCCTCCCCTTCCTCCTCCACCATTCTGCCTCTCTCCTCCTCCCCCCAGCCCTACTACAATCCCTCCCGTTCACTCCTCCCACTCCCTCTTTCAAAAATGACCCCTTAAATGTTAGCTCTGTTCCAAATTTGACGGCGATGATCGCCAACCATCAAATGAGCTGCTTGCTCGTTTGTCAGCCTACTTGATAAAAAAAATATATCAAAGTTATATGTTTTTTTTTTACTAAATCATATTAATTTTTGTACCCACACTAATAGTTAAAGTCATAATGACTGAGTTTCGACTAAGCCTCATATTTTTAGCTTAATGCTTTTCTAATTTTGAAAAAAACTTCCTTCTCATCAAACTACATAGCCTTTTAATTTTCAAAGAACAAAAAAATCTTTTCGGCTCTTTATAGCCTTTATAGTATTCATAGGATTGTTTTAATATTAACATATTATTGTTCGATTAGTGCATCAGCTCCCACGGGAACAGTTGAAAGGTTAATCGATCATTTATTATTTAAAATGGAGATAAATCCGCTTAATGCACGATTTCCGCTCGCATAAGCGTCGGGAGCACTCAGCAGTCAGTTGTTAACTTGTTGTTAACCAAACGCGTTTAGACGTTGTTGATACTTTTTATTTTGCCTTAAACAAATGTAACGCAAGAGGAATCGAACTTTGAGTTTAATAAGTCGATTTAGTTACCTAATAACCATAAACAATATGACTTCAAAATATAATGCATTGATAAAAATATTTAAATTTGACTAAACCTCTACATTTTTCTGTATTTCAGTGTGATCTTTGTGCGTCGCCGAGTAGGCGAAGAATTTAATCCAGAGTATGTATAGATACCGTAAAACACGGAAGAAATAGCATAATGGTTTGAGACTATACGATGAACTCTGGAGTTGGCGAATTGTTAGTATGTGAGGGCCGTGTGGACTCTACAAAATACATAAATGTCCGCGAATATTCGCTGATACTCTCATTTTCATAACTTTTGCCCGATACGAACACAGATAGCGTTAAATTCCAACAGGAGAACGCGCCATGCCAACATAATAAGCCCACGAGATAGCGTGGTTCAGAGCTATGTCCATTGAGCTTCTTAAGTGGCCTGCCCAGTTTCCAGACTTGAACCCCATAGAACATTTATGGCGCATTGGAGGCGGATTGTTAAACGGGCATTATAGTAGTCTGTCCGTATAATAAAAGGCACTGTCATCCGCGAAAAGCGCGAGTTCGACTTGGGGATCACTTGGAATGTCGCTCGTGTAGAGCGAAAACAGGAGGGGAGAAAGGGACAGAGCCTTGAAGAACTCCGGCCCTGAGTTCATCGAGCAAAATGTCCTTAAGACACAAGTTCCTCATTTGTAAAGCTTGCGTCTGACCTATAATGTCGTACGCTTGCCAAGCATTCGCGCACGCTAATCAGTGTCACCTGAACCGCCTTCAGCTGATACAAAATAAGTTTATCCGCTCCGCCACCGGGGCGCAGTGGTATCAACGTAACATCGATCTGCACAGTGACTACAGACTACCGACGATACGTGAGCACTTCCACGATCTTATAACTCGATTTTTCGAGAAAGCCGAAACGCATCCAAACTCTCTGGTGGTAGCAGCGGCAAATTATCAGCCCGATCCGCACGCATCTGTACTGAAACGTCGCCCGCGTAACGCCCTCCTCGACACGGTCGAGGAAAGGGCCGATAGTTACCAGGACCCACCGCCGGGGGTCCCGCCCGCGTTCCCTACACAAACACACAGTAGGGATTACACTAGTCCAACAAACACGGTAGGAAGAGTTCACCTTCGAGCACGGCGAAACCCACACCACGTACACTAGATTCACCCGGGTCCCGGGGCAATTCTCACCGCCTCCCGTTCCGATTGCCAATCAACAGTCGACGACAGTCGCGGCCCAGGTCCGTACTCCGGACCCCGACTGTCCGTAGCCGACAGTCCACCAATTAATTTGAATTTTATAAGTTACAATTTTGACACAACACGCATGTCCTCATGCGTGACCCCGCAGGACGTGGCGTCTAGCCAATTCGTGGAAACTAGCATTTCCACGGATTCGGCGATCCGATGAAGCCGCATAGGCTAAAAGCATCAACGTCAGTCCAGATAAGATAGGGTTATATGACGTAAAGGCTAATTATTGTCATAAGTGTCATGTCATTTATATTTTAACTAAATCCGTTAAATTACATACCTTATTATCTTTCAACAAAACAGTCTACATATGTTGAGCACGCGGTAAAACAGTACTTGAAGTTTTTTAACTAGAAATTGACAAATTTCATTGTATATTACTTAGCTATATTAAAATGTAGTAAGAAGCTCAGTAAAACGAATGTACACCTGCGCCTAAATCATCCTTATCTCCATAATAAATGTAAAATAACAGGCATGTTATCAGAGAGCTACGTGGCGACACATTATTTCTTTGGATTGTTTACCGCTTCGCTGTTGGCGCCCAGGGGAACTCCTTAAAATTTATGATCGATTACAATGTCTCACGTGCATGGCGGGCGACCAACTTCCACGCAACCCCATTTAAGTTACTCTCTTGTGACAGTCATTTAAATGGAATAACACACGTACCTATCTGCTTATAAACCATTATAAGACGTTGTACTTAACGGTTGTGATTGATTACAGACAGTAGTTACAGTCTATTATGAAATTATTTTTAATATCTTACATTATTGAAATCTTGTACTTCGCTGTAATTATGTTGTTCAGAGTTGTTTTTCTTTTTTTTTTTTAAGTAGTAGGCTGACAAACGAGCAAGCGGTTCACCTGATGGTAAGCGATTACTGCCGCCCATGAACATTTGCAACATTACTAAACTTGCAAATGCGTTGCCAGTCTTTAAGGGTAAATTTTAAGAGAGGGAGGGAGGATGATCGAGGGGCAAAAGCAGGGGGAGTAGTAGGAGGAACGGCAGGGAGGGGGATAGGCCACCAGCCACCTTAATCACCGGACGAAACGCGGAAGCAAAAACACTTCCACTTCACGCCGATTTTCTGTGAGGTCGTGGTACTAATCGGTTCGAGCATAAAACTCCATTTTGGATCCTTTCGCTAACTCTTGGGAGGTTATCGGATCTCTCGCTCGCACTTTGCAGCGGCTCCGTATCACTCAGTAAATGTTTCATCGATGTTACTTAGGATAATAATGAAACTTTTTCGCTACTTATTTATTTACGGGCATAGAATACAAAACAAATGTAAGAATATATCAATAAACTTTAGTTGTGCTCTTTTCCTTTTTTTTATGTTTTTGAAAGCTGTTTCATGCGTTGAAAATGAAATTGGTTAACCGATGTCTCGTCGAAGTAGCATGGGGGCCGTGAATCATTTGTAGATATTAAATGATGTATTTTCCTTAAAATATCTATTCAGGCACACAATGTCTGTCCTCTCTACCAGTTGTGTTCTTCCATCGTCACTGTTCCTAAATTTGTGTCCAATATTTTTCGTAGAGAAAAAAGAGCAGTAGATGTCGATATCTTGCAACCGTGGCTTAGTGTTGCTCAACCTTCATTAATTGGTTTATGGCCCCTGAGCTCAGATGATAGCGACACCGCTATAATTGCGGAATGAATATTAAAAGTGAAAAAGTAAAGGTGAAAACAAAAGCTTTCGTCTTCTATACGCTTAAAATAATTTTTAACTTCGACTAAACGCGCTTCATGAACTGTTGCTTGAAAATAAATGGAAATAGGGAAATGAAATAGGCATCTTTTTATTCTTTATTATAGTTTAATCGCAAATAATGCAGTCTATTGTAATTCTAATACATATATACATTCCACTATAACGCTACAAATTTGTCTATTATTTATATTTAGTTACCTAGAACATAGTTTCGATTGTTCAGAATTAATATTAAATATAAGAAAGTGCATCTACTAATAACTAATTAGTGAAATACAAACATTATACCAAACAATGCAAACATTATACATACCTAATAAAGAGAAGTTTAATACATATTTTAAATAGAAAGATATAACAACCTAAATTCTTACATTCTAACTACGTAATGTGTCTTAAAGTAAACACTTAATTATTTATATTAATATTTCATGTCTAAGACATTTCAAGTGCTAACAACCTATAGTTACTAGTTCAATTACGTGATTATTGTATACTTTTATTAGGGAGAGACAAGTGAAAAATTTGCACCAAAACCAGAGCAATATATGTATTTCAATGCACAAATAGCGTCAAGTTTACATTTGGAACATATGATGATTTAACAGTCATAATTTTAACAGCATTTAAGCAGTAATGTAAAAACGTAACATTTGAATTCAATTTATGAATTATTTGATCCTTTTTATTCACATGAACGTCTGGAAGTCGCGAATCGTTTTTGGCGCCAAAATTCCGCACGCAATAAACATTTATCCTGTCAAAAAACTGTATAACGTAAAAACGTAAAAAATAAGTGTAAACTACAAGTACAATTTCAAAATAAAAAATACCTTTGTATATGTCAGCGAATATACAACGAATCAAAATAAAAATATTCGTTCAAATGGTTATCAAGTTTTAAAATAAATAATTTTGTAACTGTAAAATCTAAAAGCATATAAATAAGTCACAGAATAAAAAAGAATTACTAAGTACTAGTACTTGATCAGTCTAGTGATAGAAATAATAACATTTATCGAGTAAAATACTCATAGATCCAATAATATCATAGATTATAGTTAATTATAATTTTATTAAGAGAAAACTAATCTAGGGATATTTTAGGTTTTTTTTTAATATTTGTTTATATGCATCAAAGCATTCCGAAACACAGAAAAACATGAAAAATATCCGTTGATTAATTTTAACAACGTGTACTACATGTAACATGTCTACGGAAATAATGTTAATTATGTGGATCCTTGCATTTACCTCATTTAAATACAGTTTCTGATACGGACTTAATAATTCTAATAATTAAAATTAAATTTCACGTCATACGAGAATCTTACTTTAACTAGTTATTTACAAATGTAATTAATACTAAACGATAGTAAATTATATAATTGTAGTATGTAAAAAAAATAGTGTAATATATATATATATATATTTAGTTTTTAAATATTCTGCTTAAAAAATTATGAAAATACAATGATCTAAGAATTTACATATATAAATGGGGAATGTAAATTTATCATACAGTTTAATATCAAACTTGTAGAAATGTATAACGAATTTCTTATATAATATTACTTCAAAAAGTTTTTTCCTATTATCATATTGTTATTTGCACTTAATTTTTTCTAAATGTTACACCTAATGATGGTGTAATCAATATTAGAAGTTATGTTCTATGATTATTTTAAATAATTGCATAATAATCTTTAAGATAAAGTGCTTCAATTTTTAATAGTCTGATAAATTTATGTTGTCACTATAATTTTTTTTTAATTTTTTATATATATTAATTTCAAATTAAATAGACATTTATCTTAAATAGCGTTTTTATGTACAATTCTTTGGAACGCGTTACAAAAACACACTGACTAGATTCCACTCTTCAGAGAGTTTTCTCTTATTTACCTAAATCTAAAGCACAAATATGTATTATACGTATCTATATTAAAACTATTTACGATCGTATACTATATGTATAGGTAAGCGCATGTGCAATATTATTTTAAAACATTTTCAAAATTTGATTAGTGGAAAAATGACTTTGTGCATTTAAATATAGACATTTAGTTAACTTAGGAAGTAAGTAAAGTCTAGCGAGTCAAAGATCACCGCATTAAACAAAATTAATATAAGACAAAAACATTAATTTGAAGATATCGAAGACGACATGCAGTATGGCCGACACGTTAAATGTTTTGAGAAATATTTGTAAAATAGAAAAATAAATGAATGTAAATAAGAGCTAACGCTCGAGATCTATTTGGACTAGAATACGTTTATTTTTTTTAAGGAGAAAGTGATTAAATTTCTAATTTCTTAAATATAAGACTAGATTTGATTAGAAATATTCTCAATATAAAATGTGACTAGAAATGACTGTTAATTATATTGACTAGAACTCTTTTCACTTGGATGCAGTGCAATGCAATGTTCAGGCTTAATGGCTGATGTGATGAATATTTTTTCATATATTTATAAAATCTAACGAAATACCAATGATTAGCCTCGATTATACATATATGACTAGATTTTACTTAATGACTAGGATGACTAGATCAATTTAATGAGACCTTTTGTTTCAAATTAAATCTAATAAATAATTTTTATCGTATTTATATTTTTGCATCTTTATTATATACATTTTAAAAACTCAATAACGGCTTTTTTGGAAAGTAACTATTTTTATGACTAGAAAAATAAACTAATAAAGAAATACATCAGTTAAGGTAATAAATAAATGACTAGAACTATTAAAGACTAGATAGAAAATTAAAGTTCATTTGTAAGTTGTTTGACTTTAAAAAAATTGACTTAAAACAAATTGCTTTTTAATTACCATTTTTTATTTCCGAATCCGTCCATATGTTGAACTTATGAGTTCTTATTTGGAATATAAAATGGACATTATTCTTTTATTAGCGGCGTTTGAAAAGCATTCTTTGTTTTCTTTGTTATTACCGCTGAGGCAAATTGAATCGCTTAAGCTCTATTTTTAGGTATCGGCCTAGTTGCATGTCGCTCGCGTCAATTCCTACGTACGGTGGATTCTGAAAGAATTATGAGATAGTCGCAAGTCGGACGGTGCATCTAAAAATATGCCCGCGCATCGATTGCGATGACCTCCTGTACTCGCTGTGAACATAGTGAAAGGCTTACAAGATTCCGTTGCAGTACTTTCAAAGCAATAGCATAGCATAGCATTTTTAAAGCAATAGCGTCTATTGTTAGAGTGTGTCCGTGTCCGTCCGTGTGTGTGTCCGTGTCATGTTCACTTATTGCTGATATATACGAACTTAGTTGACAACACAAGAGTATAAGCCTTTCGCCTACACTGACGGCGCATCCTTCGTCGTCGTCGGCGTCTATTGCAATCCGACTAAAGTCAGACGTTAGCTATTGTCCCAAAGTTATAGTTTCCGTTGTTTAATTAGAGTCTGAGTTATGATGGCTTTTTGTTAACATTAAAAAACATAAAACAGATATTTTATGTTTTTTCATGTTAATCAAAAAAAAAAACTCCTTTTAAATGTGTATCAGTTTTTGAGTAAAGTATAAACCGCGACGAAGGCGTTTCCTTATTTTTGAGATGTAATTAAATGTGCTTGAAGTGCGATTAAATATTGTAATAAAGGATAAACAGACACATGAAAACATAAGAATCGGCTGTAAATTTTTTAGTGTATCTGTATCTGGTTCGAACTTTTTAAATTTTTTATGAAACTGTTCTAAAGTTGAATATAGATTTTTAGTTTTGTGAGGGTAAAATAAATTGCTCCTATTGCTTTATAAATGTGATTAACATGTTATGAAGTTTTTAGGGTATTATTAGTTTTAAAAATAAGATTAAATTATTAGGTTACATGCTATTCCTTTACAATCAAATATAATATATTCCAATTTCTAACCATATAATGGATATAGTAAGGATATGATTTTATTTAAATTATATATATATGACAACAACGACAAAAACCTCATTTTGTTACGTGGCATAAAGTTAATTAACACAAGAAATGTTTGACATTTCATCGATAAGAGAATTTGGAATGTTGCTGTAGGAGTTTTTTTATGTACACAATAAATAACTAAGGCTACTTTAAAAATAAATATTGATATGTATATACACGTAAAAAAATGAATATACTAACTTATTGATGATATCAGTCGACATTACGAAAACTGTCGAACATGAATGCTAATTATTCCTATTTTGCATTATACTTTTTATGTACAGTAGGATAAATAATATGATAGTATTGATCTACTTCCACTCTATATTGAGCTTCCTTAACCAGTGTTATTCGTTTGGTACCACTTTTTTACCATGAGATGTAACATATTAACTATATTAACAAATTATAAATATTAAAAATGTCACTTCAATTAAAAATGTCGATAGGCTATTGCAGAATAATGTATAGTTGTTAAGGTATAAGAGCAGATTGTTTAGTACGTGGAGGGTACGAAATGCAAGGTAACCTTTTAAATATTACCCGATTGTCTCAACCAAAAAATGTAAAATTTAAGACATTTAAATTTAAATTCATCAATTTAAGATAAAATAGGACACTGCAAAACTTCTCTACTTAATGTTTTAATTTCTTTTGTAAAATCTAGTGCTGTGAATAGTTGTGCTGTTAATACGTCTAAATGAGGATTTCTAACATAAATGATCAGTAATGCATTATTGATTTACCTACATCCTGTAATGTAGTAAACATCATATTATCATTACTTTTACTTTGTGGTAAGTATAGCATCTTAGTTTACGTTATCGGGTCTAATGTAGAGGACTTTTATTCTAACGAAGGCTAGGGATTTATATTTTAACATATATTATATCTCATAGTGGATGTTCGACATTATTACTTACGGAGTTTTACGAGAAGTACAAGCCGTTCTCATGTCCGTAAGCTGCCTGGTAGTGATACAATGGGTTCACTGGATAAGGAAAACGCGGCACGGGCCGCAGCACACGCCGTCAGCCATCTTCGCCACCGCCTTCATCTTCCGAGCCCGTGACGTCGAGGCTTCTAGAGTCTTCCGAGGAGCAAGGGGAGGGGCAACGCTCGCGGACCTCTTCCCATCCCAACTCCTGCTGGGGCGGCGGTATCTTGCTCCAGAAAGTGTTGTAGTTGCCATCGCGTCGCGCCTCCTGAATTGACGTGTTAATATTTAATATGTGGTGGGGCTCTTTTGCTGAGTCCACCTAATTAAGCACAAAGCACTGCCAGAGATTCTACGGCCTAGAAGTTATGGTCCAATTGAAAGCAAACTATTTTAAAGGAAATCATTGGGCATAGAGATTGACGATCTTAAGTATCTGGGTGATATCCAGGGAGCAGAGCAAAGCAGTGTTTCCAACGTTTAAGTTCGTTATAGGCTCACTATCATACGACCAAAAACATAAAATTTAGCAGGCATTTGGAAAGAAAGAAGAAGCGATCATATTAGTATTGCACTTCATAACTATAAGAAGACTTTTACATCAATTAAATTTCGATAAAATCCTTAGAGTTAATTACTAAATAATATCTTTAATTATAGTAACTCGTAAAATGCGTTCATAATTGAATCGTTGTGAAGAACTTGAAATATCGAATACTCAAATTTCATATATGTATTATATAACAAGATAAAATCAATGACGTTAGATCAATGGATCTAATAAAAATTTGTTAAATGTACGTATTTTACAAAATATTATAAGCATCTAAAAAAAAGGAAAAAAGGAGGGTTTTCCCCCCTTTCTCCGTTTAAAATCTTTATAAAACTGGGATAAGTATTAAACGTGTATCTTTTTCGTCGAGTACTATTGTTAGTTTATGATGATAACCTACCGGCTGGTATGTGGGGTAATCCACGTGGACCTGACGGAAGGCCGACGGCTCCTTCTCCACGTCGTTGTCCGCCTCGTGCTCGTGGGCAAGCAAGTGCTTCCTCAAGTACGCCTGCCTGCGGAACAGTTTCCCGCAGCGTTGGCATGGGAAGCGGCCGGCGTCCGCCGCAGGAGGTTCCCGACGCTTCACGGCGCCCGGCACGCGTGGCTTGTGCCAACGGCGGTGCGACGCCAAATTCGCGGGACAGTTAAACACCTGGGGAAAGAGGAACACAACAATTTACACAGCTTCTGCTTTAAGAAGCAAGTTTGTCTGACAACACTCAGCTTTGGGCTGCGTTAATTAAAACCTTTCAACGGTCGACAATTTGCCAGTATCGTCTCTGCCAGTATCGTATCCTTCCCACCGGGCTATGAAAATAAAGGAAGAGTGATTGCACTTGTATTTGTGCAAACGCGCGTGTACTATAATACACTAGCCGCATAGGCTAAAAGCATTAACGTCAGTCCAGATAAGAAGAAGTATACTATAATACAACCCGCGTATATACATACATCTATATTCCGCGCAGAAGGTTGATATTTATCTCTTAGATTGGCCGCCGTGGCTGGGATCGGTTGGAAGGATTAGCGGTTCTCGTGAAAAAGTTCTTTGAATTCATCCCTCTGTGCTTATACATTAGGGTAAGTCCCTTATTTTTAAAAGAACACCGGACCAATCTTGGCATTGCTATCCATACTAGATCAGCTTAAGTAGACGAATTAGCGTAGTAGAGGAATTAGCAAGATGTTACTAGGGGTGATGTTATTATTATTGTGCATTCGAGTATCTTCTTCTTTCTCCTGCCCTTATCCCACTAGGTGGGGTCGGCACAACATGTATTTTCACGATTCATGTTGTATTG
>DWHO01003095.1:0-12409 GCA_018247575.1 Eurytides lysithous rurik | reverse complement strand
ACCCTTCACATGTCCCATTCCGACAACGGCCAAGACACGAGGATTTTCAACTGCCAATACAATATCAGTTTAATTAGTAGTTTAGACAAAAATAATTGATAAATTAATATAATATATTTACCAGAACGCACACATTCCTGCAACGAGTACGCGAGGCAACGATCGCGCTCATCAACAAACACGTGAAAAATCTTTTTAAACGCTGGTACTTCTTTTATGATTTCGTCGAATTGTAATTGCACAAATTCCTTATCTTTGTATTTCTCTAGTTGATGTTTACTAAAAGAAATTACATCATTGTGAATAAATTTGTTTGAAATGTATTAAAAAATTAAAAATATGCATACTCTAAGGGCTTCGAATTTGTCTTCGATAAATGATAAAGTACTTGACCGACTTCAACCATGTTTAGTGATTGAAAAGCTCTTGATATCGTTATTTGTATCGGCCGATCGCCAAGAAACAATTTACATCCTGGAATTTTTTTCATCTAGAAAATATTATAAAAAAGTTACACTCATTGAATTGAAAATAATAATATATAAAATAATACTCATTGATAACAGATCTTTAAATATAATATATATATATTTTTTAACTTGCTTCTTGGTAAGCTCTTCGAAATTCACCCCCAGGCGCAACTCCCAACTCTTTTGCAATATCTGCGTATGTTTTTAAAAGCATCGCATGTAATACACCAGACATAAAACCTTTATGTCTTTTAACAGTTTCTCTAATAAAAAAAGTAAAAATCATTAATGATCAATAAGAAAAAAATATATATAACAAGTAAAGAATCGATTCAAGTTAAAGACTTTTGTTGCTTTTAGTTACCTACTAGCTATTTCTCTGAAAACTTTCATTAAACATTGATTTAATTCATTTATCCATATCAGGTGAGAGCAAATAAACGAAATAAATTGCAAATATTATGTTGCAAAAAAACTATTGACTTCAATGCGTCTGATACGGACAAGTTTGAATGAGCGAAAAATGTCTACGTTCCTTACCATAATTTGTGTCCCTATCTATTTTGTTACCTTGCCATTAAAACATTAAAACTCATTTAAACTACTTTTTATCGTTATATTTTTTTTATTGATTCGTGTTTACTCGAAATGTTATTTCTGGACATGAATCGTAGAGGCCTTAACGGTGAATGAAATAATTTGTTGTTCAGTCAAAGTGTTTATAAAACTAAAATACAGCACGCTTACGTAAATTTCTTTGAATCAAAATTCCTTGCATCCTCTAAAAACTTTTTATCATCCAACTCCAATAACGACACTCTTTGTCGACATAATTCCACAAGAATTGCATTTGGGTTTAAACCGGCCACTATCTAAAAGAACATAATGATCTATGAAAATTGTGGTGCATAACGTATCTCGTTAAAACAAATGGTAATACATACAACATCTTTAAACAGTTTTTGCGCGGATGTTCTACGCGAATTTTCAGTCATGTTGGGCGGATGTCGAATAAGGCTACCCTTGGAGTTAAGGTCCCTTTTGACTAATAAAAAAAATCATGATCTCTCGCAAATACAGCTGGTAGAGATGGTTAGGCTTTTCCTAGAGTTTGTATTCCAGAGACAACTTCATCGATATCCATTTCTAAAGTTACACCGGTAGAATTGAGGCAACTCGGCTTCACGAAGCGTGGCGTGAAAATAGAGACATATTGGACGAGTTAATGTTGGATTTTGGCTCAACTTTTAACTTTTTTGCGCAAATCCCGCCTAAGCCAGCACGAAAATAAAATTAAAAAGATTACCAACATGATTGAACCAATAATAATAAATTCCAAAACATAATATTAGCTTCTTTGGTAAGTCTTTTACAGGCAACACTACTCTGAAACTCCTTGCCTGAAGACTATGTAGGGCTTCTGACAGGGCTTCGTTTAAGCGCTTCCTACGAGTTGATTGTTTAAGTTGATCTTGGCAAAGTTGTATGATGGATATTATTATCAGAATTAACAATTATTCATGATTAAGTTTATGTATTCATGTATGTGTATATATTTATATTTTATTAAATATTATTATATTCTATTTTATCTTTTTTGTTTTAAGTTGTTTGTTTTGTTACATTCTCCTTATTAAAATGTCCTAGCGATATTCCTACCATAATTTCTCACCACACCCCGGGTTGGCAGTGAGAGAATGCCTAAAGGCATTAAGCCCGCCCTTTGTTATAAAATTGCTAATCTTAATTTACTTATACATAAAAGCACAAAAACATTTATAAAGCAGCGACTTTTTACATCTGTTTTATATCACTTTTTGTTTCTTTTGTAACTTACCTCGGAAACTTCTTCCACGGATTTTTTGCTAAAATGTACCGTACCTAATACTACTACTTTTGCTTTGGCATCATTTTGAACGACAATAGCAGAAGGGGGCACATTTAAAGCAACAGCATTACACAGGACTCTGGTTAACACTGGCACAGCTAAAACATGAGACACAATATATTAATACGAAATACCTACTTAACAAATTTGGAACTCAAATACTTGATACTTCTTTTATCACTGACTCGCACGACTTACACTGATTTACGCGATGTTCAAATAAAAACGTTCCTAAGATTTTACATGTACGATATCTCATATTGTTTGGTATGGATATATCATTTTTACGACTAATTTTTATTATTTAAGTTTCTAATTATACTAGCTTCTAGTCCATTTTGTTTGTTTATGAATGACTTTTCGTAATTACTTTTTATTATTTATATTACAGCAGCGTAGAAGTGACAAAAAGTTTCCAATTTCCTTGAGAATATGAATTATATCTGTGTTGGTTAAAAATTATACCTTTTATAAACTTTAATTTTAATGAGTATAGAAAAACAATTTGCGTATTTCTTTTTAATGCATATTTTTAACAACTCTTTAACACACATCGCTTTCTTTAAATGAACAAAAAATTTACATTTACAGGGTGGTGAGAACCACCCTGGGACGCGGCTGTACCTTGCGTATGAGATGTAGTCGAGTGTCGAGATAGTGTCTCGGTACACTACCAGATAAAAATTTGAGACGATACGACGACGACGAATAAAAAACATTTGATATTAGTAAACATTTTGCAAAATATTGGTGATAAAAGTAATCTGCATAGTAATATGCAGATGGTATATTCTATTGTTTATAAAGATTGCCTAAAAGCTTATTCTATTATATATAAGCCGAGGAAAGGGCAATAAACCAGCATTGTTTCCAAACTTCAATGAGGCGAGGAAAAGCTAGTCTTATAATTGATTGTAAAATTTTTATTACCTCATTACCGCAGCTAACACTTGTTTTATTTTACATCAACTTACACTGCAATTGTTCTAAAATCTTAAAAAATATATTTATTTTATCCTCGTATTTTCATGGTTATATACGAATATCCGCAGTTATTTTGTGATTCCTACAGTCAAGACGTCTCTAAAATGGGAAGTTTGCGAAATTAGTATTGACACGCGATCTGCCAGTGTATGTCCAGAGTTTTTTAATCAGTAACGCCTTCCTTGATCGGGTAAAGTAAGACGTTGTGCGGTCGCCCTTTAAAAACAGACGCGTTGGCGTCTGGTTGAGTTGAACTTGCGTTCTACACCAGAGGACTGAAATGGCTTTCATCTTATTCCAAAAATCAATAAAATGTTGACGTATCTTCCAAAGCCTACAGTCACTGAGTAGGTTTATGTTACGTTGGTACTACTCTGCACATGCAAAGCCTTGTCTTCGGGGTAAGATCTAATTATCCTATCTATAAAGGGATGGGTACGCGAACGGTTGGCGAAAGCAAAGGACGCTGTTTGTTAGGAATCCTAGAAATGAAAATTAGCGGTAACCTCGTCTCTATCGGGATCCCTTTTATTACAGCCAGCTGAGTACCTTCGGAAGAAAGCAAACTACGGGTTAAAAAATATGTGGATACTCGTTTTTTTTATCACATGAACAGCGCCTTAGTTTTCGGTAATCATCCGAATAATTGATGTCCTCTCGACCGAATCCGGCCACGGTGGCCGATCTACAAGAGATCAGCGATACGCAGGATATATTATAGTGCACAAGCGTTTGCGCAAATACAGGTGCACTCACTCTTCCTTTTACTCTTATAGCTCGATGGGACGGATAACCGACACGACCAGAGAGAGATAAGGCGCAGAGACGGTGACATTAAACCGACCTCTTAATAACGACTTCTCCAAGCCACCGCTAGATGACGTCGACAAGAAGCTGGGACGATCTTATTTTTTGGGGCAGTCGATTGATCAGCCCGTAATGCCCTAACCCAACTAAGAAACAACAACACAAAGTCATTGCCCTCTGCGGGATTCGAACCCACGACCTCCGATTTGTAAAGCACGGGCATATACCACTAGGCCACGGAGACAGTTACTAAGTTCGTAAAAATTGTCATAAGAATTTAAATAAAAGTAATCGTGTATCAAACATTATCTAAGCAAACTTCGTGGTTTCACTTTGTTATAAACATAGATAGATTAAAGAAAATAGAAAAACAAGTCGAATGGCAATTTTATTACCTCACAATGGACTGAATTGTAACTTAAAAAATGTACCCTTCAATTGTTGGAGGTTATTTTTACGGAGTCGGGGGCAAACGAGCAGGTGGTTCACTAAGGGTATGCGATCACCGCTGCCCAGGGACATTCGCAACATCAAAAAACTTATAAATGCAGACCCCGATAAGGTGGGAATACAGGGAGGGGGAGAGGGTTGCTCCCCCGACCCCCTTACTCAACGGACGAAACGCGGAAGGACAATCACTTCCACTTCACACCCATTTTCTGTGAAGTCTTTAAAAAAAAGTCTTCCACATCCTTGGAATCTTGTAATAACAAGACATTAGTCAATAAAATAAAGTCCAAGCGCACGACTCTAAAATACTGTTAGCTTATAATAATTGAAAAATTTATGGTACCCTGGGTTAACTAAGACTTTAGGATGTTTTAGTCTGTCCCGTAATCATCTAGGCTGTAAAGTATTCGAAGCATTAGAGATGGGAAAGTGAATTAAATAATTATTATAGTTATCTTATTATAAAATACGCTAAGTGTTTCTTAATAATTATTTGTATATTACAAAACGCGAAAAATGGCGATTCTCTCTCAGTCAATTAAGAGCAATGAAACAAACATATTATAACAGAAAAGCCACAAGAATTTGCGAATTGAAAACAGGGATACCGTGGAGGGTGACCGCGAAAATGCAGAGCACCGATAACAGCAAGGCGCTGACGCCAGAAATCCGAAATAGATAACGGGTTTGCGTCAAACGGGCATTTTTCAGGCGGCCCCGTGTAAACGGAGTGCGCCATACGGACAGATTTCCCGGCAGAATATTCGCAAGACTTATATGCGCGTCACGCGGCGGCGGCATGCCCGTTTTATTTTAAAACTCTGAATGGCTACGTTCACTCGGCGGAGGTGGTTCGGTCGATGCGATGCTCGCCACGGGACTGATACGTGCGCGCCGATGCATCTCGCCGAATAGATTCTCAACCAGTCGACGTACTGATGAAAATTTTTATCTACACTAATATTATAAAGAGATTTGTATGTTTGTAACGAGTAAACTCACAAACTGCTGGACCGATTTCAAAAATTCTTTCACTATTAGAATGCTACATTATCCCTGAGTGATATAGGCTATATTTATAACCAGAAAAAATTAGGGATCCCTACTAAAACTTCAATGCCTGCATATGAATGTCCACCTGTGAGAAGCCGGGACGGGCCGCTAGTATTTTATAAAGTTGGCCCGTGGATTGCGATTTAATTTCTTTTTCTAAACTAATAGTATCCAATGGCACTGTCCAATTCGAAAACTAGCTGTGCCAATTGTCGTGCTGAAACCCTTTGTTGCTTGAAAAAAAAACCAAATCGATCAACCAGCAAACATTTTCCACGGGTAATAACTATTTACATATTTCAGCAAATCAACCTTCTTCGTAATAAGAATATTGTTCTGAACGAGTCAAATTCCTTTCCGTGTAGATTTATTCGAAATGATAACGAAAGATGGTCAGAGTAAACAGGAAAGACGATGTTTGGTGTTTTAATATTTTAGTGAAATCTTACCGTGTGAGTGCACTTTCCCTATGAAATTATGATGCATTGATCTGCACTCGTTATTCATGTGTTTGTTGAAGTAGGGTTGTTCTGCACGAAGACAATGTAGTCTGATAAGATTTAACCTCCTTAAATAATAATTTCAAAAATGATATAAAAAATACAAATCAATGGTTGCAGCTACTATTCCTAAGTTGAAAATTTAATAAAATTCCAATTTCTATTTATCTAACCCTACGATAAACCCTTTACGTTAAAACAGACAATCAGTGGCTATGTCTCATAACATTTATAACTAGTTGAAAACCATATCCTTGTTTGGAGTCGGTCAAACGAAACGAAAAAACCTAGTTGCCCTGGCAATGATGTTTTCCTGGAAAACATCTACACAGTAATGACCGCTTCTATCATTAGGATTTTATTTTGCATTTATAAGAACTTTAATATCTCGGCCGCCTTATTAGCAGATTTTTAAATAATAATAGAAGTACTTAGAAGTATATTGAAGGACTGAGTGACACGTTCTTAATTTTCCGATAATGTTGCAACATTTTATAACGCTTAACTTCTAAACCTGTATTAAAAAAGGAGCTAAGAAAAGAAGCCTATATCTCGAATAACCTAACGGTTTTTAAGAATGTAGGTATTTTAAGCGTATTGTTAACGATACAAGCAGTATTTTTTTCACAAACATCCAACTAAACAAAAGGACAAACGGTCTTGAATAGCCGTGTCGAGACAACAGTTAAAAGATAAGCAGTGTCTGCTTAAGGAAAATAAACGTTTACTCAGTACAAATGGTAATAGTAACAAATGTGTTTTTTTTAATAAACCATAGTAATTAACTCACTAGAAATGGTAGAAAAAAAAATATAAGACTCAATTATTTCAAACATTGCCCTTCTTCATCTTTTTATTATAGATTTGATTTAAAATCCTAGAATCATACACAACTATTGTGTCAGGAATCGATACGATTGTCCAGGAGAGTAACATCTTTACTCAGCCTTGGGATTCTCCCGATGTAGATAATTATTTATGAATGCCGTAAAGTGTGGTGAATGCGAGTGTAGGCATTTATACGATTACTTCGGCAACACCGTAGTTCGGTTTGAATCAAATAACGAAATAAAAACTTTACTTTCATCGCACCGATCACGCCTCCCCTACGTAGTGTGGTAACGTCGCGTGCAATATAGATATGCAACAAATCACTTAGCAACTCCCGAGACGGTGCACATATTGGAACGTGATTGTACCTCATCGATCGCAATTACAATCGAATACGCAAAGGGAAATTAATATCACCGGTATATCGCGAAAAAAAAGATAAGTTACACGCTATGCGCATAAACGGGCGGGTAGTAACCGACTATTGCCCGCGTCCTGAAAGACAATTTCGTCTCGAACTGTTTATGTACTTTTATATAGTTTTACTAAAACACTATTTGAGGATCTATGTTTATAGTTATTACAATATATGTAAGTCACGTCAGAAAATAGTTTAACCGTAATTTATAAACGCAGCTTAATTCTTAAGTTAGAACCTCAGAATTTATTTATAATGCGAATATCAACTGGAACAAAAGCTGCTTTTTCATTTTTTTTTAGGAGGTATAAATTTTTTTAACATCTTGTATAAAAATTAAACAAAATCAATTAGCCTTATAACGCGAGTTTGTTTTAACATAGAAATAAAGAAATATTTAAAATATTGGATACGAAAAATAATTTATTTTATTAATTTGCACACAAAAACGGATAAATACGGACGCGACTTCAAAATCCAACGACATCTAAGAGAAAAGGGGTATCTAAGTAGCTCCCCTACATACATATGCATGAGACATGTGCATACGTTGGCCGTCACCTTGGCACTAATGGCTCGTGCGGAGAAAAAAAAACGTTAAATAATAAAAACAACGCGATGCGTGCATCCGAACGCAAGGTCGATGCCGCGTTATTTCTGGACGCGGCAGCGAGCGTTCGACCTCAGCGGGCTAACTATGCTGGATCGCTGATTGACGGTTATGTTCCCAGAAATATTTCGCAGATGCTCCTCATTAGCCGCTTATGAAGGGGGATGTTTAGTTTTTTATTTTCAACAACAAACGCGATATGTTTATATGGTACGTAATAGAGGTAATAGACAAAATATAGTTTGTAAGCATTTTTTTTAATTATGAGAATGTTGCACAGTTGAAATTAATATATAATCTACATTATATATTAAATAATATTGTAGAAAAAATAGTGTTTGACGTGTTGTTTCAATTGTTTAAAGAGAACATGTAATTGATGAATCAGCTCATGGAATTTCATTTGTAAAAATTTAAAATGTCATAAATGACCGACAAAATTCTTATTCATTTATTATCTATTTTATACTTCACATTATTAAATATCTTAATATACATTCCACAAGATGCTCGTCTTAGTAGATTCATATAACATGGACTTGGCAGCAAATTGGTCAAAGAACTAAGTAAAACATTACAATGCGCAAATCATTCAATAACTTTTTCAATCGGCATATTTAATACTTTCTACACAATTATACATACGTCATAGCGGGTTAATATTGGGAGACGAGTAAAGATAATCCCATGTAATCATAACCGTATCCTAAAGCAGCAAGCCTTTACACTGTAGTAGATAAATTAAAACACTAGTGAATTTTCAGCCGACGGACAGAAACGCGAACAGTGAGTCATTCATAGTAATGTTCGGCCATCGACCCACTTCACGCGCGCCGTTTACAATGTTCCTTAGTTCTTACCCGACGTGGTGAACCAACACTAATTAGTTGTAGACATGAAGGTATTATTGCTAACCGTGACAATTAAAAAATACATAATACTCTTGATTAGATTTCCGCTTCCTTATAAACTTTTAATCCATTGTGGAAATTTGAGAATATAAAACATCACATTCATATAATACGAAAGGGTCTGTTCTAATCATACATAGTTTTAGGCAGTGGCGGTACTACCATACAAGCCCAAAAAGCCCAAGGTTTAAGGTATCCGTTATTTTTCTTGAAAAAATTGCGAATGTGTCTCGATGTTACAGAAAATAATATATTCATGCGATAAAAGTCGAAACGAAACAACAAAAATTATATTTTTTTTTGGAACCACCCCATTCAAGTTAAACAACGCAACGCGACCAGACTGACCTCTTTAGTGGCTTTTATCTCAAGCTTCGGAAGACACGTTAAGTTCCGCCTTTTCGCTACTTGACAACGGTAGTCGTTATGTTAGGTAGACTGCATGAATAGGACTGGCTAGTTACAATTCGTTATCATCATTGCTTTTTTCATTTTAAAGTGTGAAAAGCAAGTTAGTTAATAACACAATACCCAGTACATTTCCAACTATAAAAAAGATTATCATGGTCTGAAGTATTTTAGTCTGTATACATCAGGACACACGTACTGCCAGTATGAAAGGGCCGGTCCGTCAAGGAAAGTAACCACCACATAAACCATACAAAAGACAGGCGTTATATACAATAGAACTATTTATGCACTTGTCTTCCGTATGGCAAACGAAACAGCCCGAGCCTTCTTCTCAAAAAAAAAAAAACTCAACTTCGACTCCATAATAAAAAAAATAAAAGCCTAAAGACACATCAAAAGCGTACGTATACAACGCACAGTTATGCTAACTGTAATTACGTTTATCAGACACGGTTTTATCTCGCGCCGTCTGACACGGTCTCAAGTGTGTCATCAGACGGAGCGGATAAATAAGCGGAGTACAGATCCGTTTCATAATTGAAATAGAAGTAAATTAACTAATCAACGCTACTTTCCCAATCGCTATCACGAGATAACTAACATAAATCGAATCGATAAATCGCGGTGAAATAACACGTGTAGGCGAATCGTACATTAATTATTTTATCGTTTGTTCAAAACGGAGTTACCTTTTGGAAAGACCCTTTTGCCCTATGTCCTATCGTTATCCTTCTATCCTAGCTAAGATAAACTTGTCGTATCGTAGTGTCCTATTATATTTCTCTTCGTGTTTGATATTTAGTCTCAATTATTTTAGGACACACTTCTCTCCTGGGAGGTTTCTCTTTTTGTCTTTTTATGCTCGCCTAGCCACAACACGAACTCTTCCAATATCTCTCTTCTTTATTATCATCGCCCAAGTCTCACATGCGTGTAATAAAACATAAACAATTTATAATATATATATAATCTGTGTACATCTTGTTATTATTAAAAACTTTTTAGCTATTGCCGTTTTAACCTCTTTGTCTACGCTACACCAAAGGTTATCAAATACTACGTAAAAATTTAAATATTTGGACCTTTCATTTGTTTACAATCGATTTTATATTCTTATTTAATTAGGGTATTGTTAAAGTAGGGTTAACTTTCGGCTGTCAGTAAGGTTTTGGTCGTATTTTTTTAAGACAAAAATTCTCTCAAAATCACGTCCCTTTAAGGTGTAAGTCTTCCGATTGGTGTTTCTATACTCTTAGCTCCTATACGAGGGGTGTTCAATAAGTAATGAGAATGATAAGGACACAAGTATATTTTAACTTATTTTACTTTATTTTTCAATACAGTCACCTTTTAAGACTCATTATATCGCTTCTCTAAACATCAAACTTCCTTTTTAAAAAAATCTACATCTTGATGCATTAAAGAAACTTCAAATTTCTGGTCTCTGAGGAGCTCTTTTAACCGCAGAAATCGCTGGAGCCAGATCTGGTGACTATGGTGGATGTTCCATCAATTCAAAGCCAGCATCATTGATCGCAATCATCGGCAACTCTTATGCGCGGGGACGTTGTCTTGGTGAAACAAAACACCTTTATTAATGTGTAGCAAAGCGTTTTTCAAGCGCAAATATTTCATTGCCGCACGAACTTCAATTTTCTCCATTTTTGTCAATTTGTCCCGACAGAACGAAATAAATATATTCAATTAAAAAAAAAAACAAACGAAAGCCAAATAGTTTATACGTCATTTTCATTACCTATTGAACATCCCTCGTACATTATTAAATATAAAAAATTTATAAGGCTAGCCAAATTAAATGCAAACTGAAAAATGTGTTTAATTGTCTTTGAATAAAAAATCAATAACCTCGCATAACCTTATCAATTCATTAGCAGCTAAGTGTTGTAGTATTATAGTAAAGCAATGGACGACCACTCTAAAATGTAGATCTTTAGTTTCACAGTACACGGCTGTAAAGTATTATAACATTTTAATTGATAAGAACTGAGAAAGTGGTTATGTACGATTTATTAGCTTACTAATTAATTTTCGGAATACATATATATTCATTTATAATTTTCAGTTATAGAATAGAAAAAAATAGCAAATATCAACATTGTCAAGAATTCTTCTTTAAAAATATATATTTTTAATTAAGTGCCATATGTAAAGTTTATTCAACCACAAGAATGTATGACCAGCTAACCTAAATGAGGAAAATGAACCGAGATGGGTAATTTTCTGCCAATCGTATTTGTATCCCACAATAACAATTAGTCACATATTATTTATCTAATTAAACATTCTATTCGAGTACACTTAAAACAATGCACCTTAGCGATTTTAATGAGATCTATGGTTCAAGGTAGAGCCACACCTTGTGTGTTCCTTCTATCCACTCTACGTTTGGTATTTTATTTCTTGTCTTGTATTGTATACGTCTATTACAAACAGGCTCATCCTTCAGATCACTATACACATTTGATAAAAAAAAATGAGAGATAAATACTTGTCACGATTCTTTTATAAAGGCATAAATTTATCTCATTCTCTACGAGCATGTGGCGAAATATACGCTGAAAATTTCCGAGATAAAAAATGCAAAGAATCGATTCGAAACGCCCGACTCAACCTAATTGAAGAGAGCACTCACCTAGACTTATGATAATTACGGCCTTGACCTAGTAAACCTTAAAAATTTAGAATAAATCTTGAAATGTATTAAGATATTCGATTCATGTTACACACGCTATTTGTATAGAACTACTGAAAAAAAAAAGTTTGTGTACGAAAAATCTATCGAACTATTTCTATTTGTCTTTCGCTTTAGTTTTGAAAAGTGCACGTGATATATTATTCTAATATCGTTTATTATTTTAACTGATAAAGAAATTAGTAAGAGCAAGAGAAATTAGTAACCAACTAATTTCACTATCAACTTACTCTCATAATCCCCCACAATAAGAGCTAAATAATAATGTCCTCCCGACCGATTCCGACCACGGCGGCCGATCTACGAGAGATCAGCCAAGTGCGCAGGATATATTATAGTGCACAAGCGTTTGCGCAGACACAG
>DWHO01003094.1:0-12413 GCA_018247575.1 Eurytides lysithous rurik | reverse complement strand
CCCCCCCCCCCCCCCCCCCCACCCCCCCCCCCCCCCCCCCCCCCCCCCCCCCCCCGCCCCGCCCCCGCGGCCCCGCCGGGCACTTCACTTACTGGATGAAATGCGGAAGCACAAACCACTCCATTGATTTTGCAGCAGCCAAGCTATTCAGTAGCATGGATGTACCTCCGTAGAATCTACATCATTAGCTCTTTTATATTATAGGCCAACACAGGAAGGACAAGATTTCTGTTATCTGCGTGGCGTTTCCACTACTGAACAACTTCAATATCCTCCATATTAATCAAATTTATATCAATTTTTGGGTAAAAAAAAACCACAACAAACCTCAAAATTTGACATAAATATGATTTAGCTTTTAAACCACGAAATGGAGCACGGTTTATCACTAAAACGGTTTTCGTAATAAGTATATAATAATAATTAAAGGTTAGTTAAAAAAAAAAATTAAAACCTAGGTTTCACTTATACCGCTTTTTGTTTTGTTAATTGCTAATGTGATTTGTCAAATAATTGATGTCATAGTCTTAAAACTACACATATTGTTCAATTATTAAAGAGTTGTAATTAATATCTAAAAAAAAAAACAAATTCTTGATTTGCTCACTAGGCGAAGTTCTTAATTTTTTTTCTCTTTAATGTTATTTTATGGTTGATAGTTTATGATTATTTATTTATTAATTTTACAATCACACGTACAATAAAGTTTATAAATATAGTCAAGAACATTCGATTCTTCAGTGAGCTTGCGTGTGTTCGAAACAAAATTATTCCCGCTTGAGTGAATTCATGAACAAGTGTGCTTCCAAAGAGAAGGGAAAACTTTGACTGTAATATATTTCACACTTTTGTCTCATTTATGGAATAGAATATATAACTTGTTTTGTGACAAAAATTGTTAATCCTCTTATATTATAGGACCTTTCAATAAATTAAGAAAATTAAGAAATAACATTCTTCAATACATTAAGAAAAACTCGTATGTTTTGTAATTTCCATTACGATTTCCAGGAACCGGTCTAGGCAATGAAATCGATTATTTAAAAGTAATCAATAATAAATTTGTACATGTTTGTAAAATATTATCAACGCAATCCCACCAAAGTTATATTTTTAATGTTAGGACGATATTAAGGTACGTGTGGTCTTATTTCATCTTGGAGTCTATAAAGTCAACAAAATCTATTCATAGATTTATAACTAATCAGTAACTGCCTCCGTGGCCTAGTGGCGCGCGCTTTACAAATAGGAGGCTGTGGGTTCGAATTCCGCGGAAGGCAATGTAATGTATTAAGGGCTGATCACCCGATTGCCTGAAATGTAAGATGGTCCATGCGTCGGATGGGCATGTTAAAAGTCGGTCTCGGCTTCTTGTCAACGCCATCTTGCGGTGGCTTGGAGAAGTTGTTATTAAGAGGTCGGTTCAATGTCACCGACTCTGCACCTTTTCTCTCTCCGGTCGTGTCGGTTAATTGCCCTATCGGGCTATGAGAGTAAAGAAAGAGTGAGTGCACCTGTGTCTGCGCAAACGCTTGTGCACTTGGTACATCATGCGCTCTCTTGTAAATCAGCCGCCGTGGCCGGAATCGGTCGGGAGGACATTATTATTTATATAACTAATCAATAACTAGCTCCTACATGACTTATGTATTTTAGATTCCTTGAAACAATATTATTATCAATAGTGTGTGGTCAAATGTAAATGTTTTCTTAAATAATATTTCTGCTATCAAATTCACCCCCGCGGGTGATTTGATTTGTTTCTAAGCCATTTGTTCGATGGAACGCCAAATTACCATTGTGAAAATTTACATATTTCTAAATACTGTCTCTGTCTATTAATTTAACATAAGATTGCAGGATTTGGTTATATATCTTGGCTGAAATGATTTCAATTTGACACTAAATTCAAAAATCAATATGGTCACATATGGTTTATTGATTTCATATTCCTATTGAAAATTTATGTATATCAGTCTACATAATATATGCATAATGCCAGTCTAATAACCATTTATTAAAGAAAACCATATTTAATAATAGAGAAAAATGTTTTAATAATGCTTTAATTAAAGGATGGAACAACCTTCTAGCCGCGAGGGCTTTAATATTTTTGCAACTCATCAGACTTGATTGACGACATGTTTACATTAATTTTGTAAACATCCGAGTTGAAATAATTACTACCATTATGCAGATATACTTGATAATGAAATAAAAGATTCGCTTTTCACGAAAATCAGTTTTTTTAAATTACGTAAAATATCAGTCAAAAGAAGTTGCCTCTTATCATGAATAAATTTGATTCAAGTTATTTTATATCATGCCTTTATTCTACATAGTCTTCCGGCGAAGCCATTTCCACAATGGGGTCTTATCCTTGGGCTTTATGATCGGCATAATCAATTTATTGCTTATAGGAGACGCATGCGATCAAATTTTGTTGGCGTGCCTTGGGAATTGTTTTCAGATCGGCGTTGCCCTAGGTTAATAAAGTTTATATAATTTAAAATTAATTTTAATATGCATATAAAAAAATACTCCACTGTTATAATATGTATTAAGTTTATTTTAAAGTAGTTTAACCCAGCATAATTATCCTGCCTTTTTCTGGAGAAGAAATAATTAAAAACTTGTAAACAGTTCCTAAAGTTAGTTTTGATATAAATACGAATTTAAAGACATTATTTTTAAGGAGTTAAATTTTAAAAGCTAATTAAGAAAAATGTTTCTTGGATATCTTTTTGGACAGATGGTAAAAACTGACTAACCGATCCTCCGGCGGCTTGAAGAATGTTCTTATAGAAGCTCACTTCAAGTTCGACCCAATATTGTCGGTGACTCCACTAACATGTGGCAGTACAGCAACTGCTCGCTCTACTATGGCCGGTTCCACTCTTTCACTGTGACGCAGGCGTAGGATTTGAAGTTTGTTGACATGCAGGACTTACTTAACATTATTCAGGAATACCTGAATCTTTATTTTTACACACGTTTACTCGGTAGCTACAGGTGAAGGACGATCATCTACATCACTTCGGCTCGCGCTCTCCTTCAAGTCGGAGAACTCTGGCTGGAGAAAGCACATGCGTCCTAAGGCCTATCATTTCGCACTCAGTGTAGTGTAGTTATAAGTCTCATTGCTTGGGTGGCAGACTCTGTTCTTGCGCGCAAATCTTGTCCTTCAAGTCGCGAGTGAAGATCGCGTCAAGAAAGAACCCCACCCCACTTTAGTTACTAATCGCCGGCGGGGCCCTCAGTCCTAATGGCGACCTCTGGAGATGGATTCGCAAGCGCTCTTTTTCAATATCTTTTCCAATACCCAAGACAACCCGGATATGAGAGAACTTCTCATGGCCTTCCCAGCCCAAACCGGACGACCGATCAGCCTTACCGAACGACCTTCCTCGCTGGCCTACAATTAGGCAATGTCCACGCCTCCTGCGCAACCACTCGCGCCTTCTACGCACCCGCCCGCGCTTTTCGCATAAACACCTGCACCCTCTGCGCAAACGGCCGCGCATCCCGCGCTCTCACCTGCGCCTTCAGCCTAATCCACCGCGCCTTCTGCGCAGGGCATCCTCTGTACTCTGGCATACTTCCGCGAACGTCGTACCACCCACATCCGCGCCTAAATTTATTCATGTACCCATGCTCACTGCGAATGCATAGGCAAGACCGTTAACATTAAAGCTTACATCGCATTGCTGCACCCGGCTGCGCCTGCACCTGCTCCAATTCCATCTAAAACCATGCTCGCGGCCCTGTCCGCCCCATTACCCACCGCGCCTACCTCAAGCCCCAATGGAGCCAGCATCTCCGACGATCTGGCTCTAGTCTGTGACCTTCTAAACGCAACTAATCAGTCAGTGATCTGAAAACTCGCGTACAAAATCCGCACCGCAACCGGCCGTCAACATCGGTTTGGGGCTCTGATCGAACACGTGGCGCTCGTATACGGTTCCCCTTGGTCTTATGCTATTAAATAATTAATTACATTTGATTCCTATTGTCCGTGACAAACGGGCCAAGCCCACACACTCTACACGAATAACTAAGGACAGCACACAACATTTGTAGGTTTTAAATCGTCTGGAGCACGGCGAACCCACAATACGTATACTAAATTAACCCGCGTCCGGGTTCTCACCACTCCCTTTACCGCTTGATCCATACAGTCGACGGCAGTCACGATTTCGGCCCGCACACCGTTACCCGACGGTCCATAAGCGACATCCCCAAATTTTTGTTTGAAAATAAATCACGCATGTCCTCATGCATGATAGTACAGTAGTAGGGTAATATCCAACTCGTGGGAATGAGCTTTCCTACGTGTTGGATAGTAGTGCGGTGCCCGATGAAGCTTTATAGAGCCCCATAGGCTGAAAGCAAAAACTAGTTCTCATAAGTCATAAGATGAAGGATGGTGGTGACAATCATCATTTAGTTATTGTTTTACGTGGGTCTCCTTTCCATACATAGTACAATTCAAGGTGTTGTTTAGATTACGGATGAGTAATACATCTAGAAAGGCTAAGCTGTTATACGCTTCTATTTCCATAGATACTTTGTTTTGTTTAATATTGCACTCACACGGATGCAAGAAAGTACTATATTCGAAATCAGGATAATAAAATGTACGTAAATAAATCAATTATTCAAGAAAATAAAACACAACCATCGAAGGCACTCTCATCTAATGGCATCTACTTAACCGAAATAAAGGTTGTCTTTCTTTAATGTTAATTGATAGTATATGGCAACCGAAGTGGTATCATTTACTACTCAAAATATAAGTAAAGTGTAATAATGAAGTAAAAGTTATAAGTATTTGAGTGATAAGTAATTTCAGTAGAATACATTACTCTAGCGTATACACAGTGACATTCGTTTGAAATCGGACAAAACGGCATGAGCACATAGTTGTTTTCCAATTGCCAGTATTGATTTAGAAAGATGCCAAATTGTAACTTCAACGACAAACGTGACGCGGTAATTCGTTACCATGTTTAAACAAAATTATTACTGTAAATTGAGGCAAGAGGGCTGGTAATATTCTTCCCCAAAGGTTAAGTATAGCCATCCGATGGGAAAACGGGCTAGCATGCTTGGTATTATTCCTGGTGGATTAGGTTTCATAGATTTTTAGTTTATGGTTATTAAATAATATGTTTAAGATTTTTACAGTACGATGACAGTATTATATACTTCATTCATTTCTATGTTTTGGAATTGTCACAACTTTTATATTTTACAGGACTTTATCAAATGTATGAACAATGTATTTAAGTGTACAAAATGGATAGGAATTCCAGTTTATGGCGGAAAATTGGCGTTGTTTTGGGCAGTTACTTTGCTGGTTTTATTAAGCTCGCTGGAAGTGGGTGCGCTTTGGAAGCTGTTTGGAGCGCTAACCTATATTTATATTTCGGGTAATTAATACTCGTTCTAATAATAAAGCGTATACAACAATATTTTGTTTTTAAATTTTTTGATTTATAACACACGCCAGAAAGAAATGTACTCGACGTGAATATAACTTGGTTATTTTATTTTAGTTATCCAGCGGTCTGGAAGTAGCGATACTAACTCGTTAATTAAAGCTACTTGTGTATAAAAATAGCTAATGAAAACTTTTGTCTATTAGTTTTTTTAAAAACGTGGCTTGCAATCAATAAAAAAATGCTGTTAAAATAATATAAATAAAATATTGCTGATTTCAGCAGCTTCCTTATTTAAGAATTAGATAATAAAAATTTAAAATATTATATAGAAATAACTACGCAAAAATGAGAATTAAAAAAAAAACAAAACAACTTATTCTTATTGCAACGTGGAATGAAATTTAAATGATTAATATCTCTAATACGTTAAAGCTTATATTTATTTCAATAAATTTATGACGTTGCTGTAACCACACAGTTAACAAATTTAACAAATGTGAAGTATCTATTTTATTTAAACGTTTCAGACGATTTAAAAATTCGCTTTATCACATACTTTATATTTTCAGGGAGCGTCATTTCCAGGTTGTCAGGATCGATATTCTACGCAAACGGATTAATTTCATTAATTCTGACATGGAAGTTTATTATAGCCTGGAAAGAAGTTTCTCGTATCTGGTTAAGAACCGAAACAACACTAGGGTTATATCTTGAGCCTGATAAATACATCAAAAGAAGGATGTATTTTGTTTACACGTTTACTTGCGTCTGCGCATGTGGTAAGTAGTAAGTGTTGAGTCTCAGTCAGTGTGCTTGAAATCGAAATGTAGAATTGTAATCCGGTTATTTACCGAATCCAAAAACCGCTTTCAATTTAGCCGATTCGAAGAGAAATAATGAATAGTTAGAGCGAGAATAATGAAATATTGAATAGGTAGGCTCGAGTAGTAGAGAAGTAACGAGTAGTACTCGCTGTGATTTAAATTGAAAGTTGTCGCTTTATCAAGGAAGGTTTTCGATTTAAATGTTTTGTTGAAAAAGTGTCTACAACCTACTTCTCTTCTATATAGAGATTCTTATTTCATATTATTTATTCTTATGTCTTATACAATTCTTATTGCTATATTGATATTCCGGATGTCACAAAAGGGTTATAGCCGAAAGGCACTTTGTTAGTGAATTAAAATCCTCTCGACTTTATGTTAGTCCAGTAAGTGCACAAAACAATAAACTAGACTATACTAAAGTAAGTTTTGAATACTCAAAATTTTCTGTACGTATACAACAATAACACTAGTCAGTAGATAAATCTGATAAAACTAGATCAGCTGACCGGAGTTAGTGATACCTTTAAATCGGTACGTCATCTAATATTGAGAGGCAAACCCTTTTGTAACACTCGGATTACTGTACGGATAGATCAAATGTAAAAGTATATATATAACGAACGTTTGTATATGTGTTATCGCTAACCAGCAACACAGTTGATAGTTAAATGTTTTATTAACGATTTTACATCTTTACGCCGTTCGTCCGAACGCTGTACCTATAAATCGATACAAATAACTATTTTTATGGATAAGTCTGACAAATAAGCAAGCGGCTCTCCTGATGGTAAGTAATCAACCGCCCATGGACATTTGCAGCATAAATAATTGTTTGTAGTTGTTTGTTCATAGTTGTTGAGTACAGAGAATATTCTCTCATAACGCGTATTTATTTATAATTAATTACAGTGGAACACATACTGAGCATGATATCTGCGATCGGTTTAAATTGTTCACCCGGAGAATTCCTTCGAGTTTACATATTAAGATCTCACGGATTCCTCGTACGGTCACGTAAGTGTGTAAGATTTATACCTAAGTTAATTTTTTAGTTTATAGATTTAGGGAAAAAAAAGCATTAGAGATGATTTCTTTGGCTATCTTAAGTCCATGGTGACAGTAACGTCGTAACTTTTGTCTCGTAATTAAAAAAATAATAAATCCAATGTAAAATCATACATTTATAGCAGTAACTAATAAATTGCACTGCAGTTTTTTATATTGATACGATGTTTTATTTTTCCCTAATCAATGACAATAAAATATCAAAAATGACATTAAAAATAATCAACAATCGACCATATGAGTACATATTTTGATAACGCAATATCACGTTAGCTATATTATAAAAAATAAATATTTGTATTTCAGATGAGTTTAGTTTGTGGGTAGCAATTCCGATATTCGTTTTAAGCAAAATAGCTACCATTTTGTGGAATCTGCAAGACTTGGTAATAATAATGGTTAGCATGGGTCTCGCTTCACGGTACTATAGATTAAACAAATACGCTAAGAATCTTATTACCCGAAGGAATAAGTCCTTTAATCAGGTAAACAATTTTTATAATGTAACTTCAATAACTCTTCCTTACTCTAGGTTTATTGGTATATAAGCTGGATGCCTGTTTATTATAATATAATAAATAAAGATCTCCCGACCGATTACAGCCACGACGGCCAATCTACGTCATTGGCCAACTGAGCAAGATATATTATAGTGCTTAAGCGTTTGCGCATACACAAGCGTACTCAATTTTCCTTTACTCATGATGATCAGGCGCAAAGACACTCAACCGACCTTTTAGTAAAGTCTCCTTCAACCCACCACTAGATGGCGTTGAAAAAAGTCGCGACCAACTTTTTACATGCCCATCCGACGCATGGATCGCATCACTTTTCAAGCAATCGGGGTGATCAGCCGGTAATGCTCTAACCCAACTAAAATACGACAACACAAAGTTATCACGCTTATTTTTTTAAGGCGCGGACCTATATCACTAGGCCACGGAGACATTTGTTTATATTATGAAATATTTATCACTTCTTAGGTTAAAAACCACGTGCGCCTGCGTTCCCACTTTTGGCGTAAACTTCGAGAGGCATATGTACGTCAGGCTAATTTAGTGCGTGTACTGGACAAACAGCTCGGCCCACTAGTTCTTTTGTCGAACTTAAACAATTTATACTTCATCTGCCTTCAGCTTTATTTAGGAATCAGGTATATATGTTGAAATATATAAAAGATCGGTTGTTCGTTTGAGTTAGTCTGTGCTAATAAATTAATGAAAGCAGCATATTGTCTACTACGAGTTTGATCATCACTAACATTTATTGTTATGTTTTATATTAAATATTATATCATTATAATGCAATGCGCTTCTACATGCTTTTAGCACTTACGTGTAAAAGCACATACACAAAGCCTTATGTTGTTTACACTAGTGCTTTTAGCACTTACGTGTAAAAGCGCACGCACAAAGCCGTTGCTTACTTTTATCTTATTTGCACTCGTCTTGAGATATACTATATACTTCGTCATTATTATATTTTTATGTAACGGTGTGAGAAATTTAGCCGAAAATATTTAATCGATTCGAAACGGAACCTAAATCGAATTCACTAAAAACGTTTCTTTTTCCTCGTTACATTACAGCCATTTTGAAAAAAAAAACTAATCTTATAGATTAGTATGTAATAGTATATAGATTAGTTCTATAAAAATAGTGTAGTCGGGATTTAATTTTAATTCCTAAAAATATGCAAATTATATTATTTCCAAACTTTTTCTGAACTAGAACATAAGAATCATTATTTTTCTATGTCCAAAACTAATTTTTACATTCTATCCGCTGTTGTATATTGATTAAAAATTGTTTTTCTCGACTGAAAAATCCAATTTCATACTAATATGAAATTGGATTTTCTGTATTTCTGATATTCTGTATCTAAATACAGAAGAACAAAATTTTAAAAGCAAAATTCTCATTAACTCTAACCGTTTTCTTACACAGGATAACGAATACGAGTTGGATCAGCCGGTTGTATTACATAACGTCTTTAACTTGGTTGTTGTTTAGAGCTTGCAGTGTTGTATTAGCCGCTGCAGAAATAAACAAACTTTCGCATCACATCGTACCATTTTTACATCAATGCTCAAATATCGCTTACAACGTAGAGGTAAACCATTATATTATTTTTTATATTTATAACACTTATTTACGACTTGATGGATAACTAATAGATTTTCTTTTATAGCTTTGTACGTTTCTTCGTGTTAACCATTACTTTTACGCTTATATCATCATCATCACTGACCCGTTTTGCGCAGTCGCTGATTTATTCGGCCTATTGGTTTCGGCGTCGCAGGTCGTGGGTTTGATTTATACCAGAGACAAATGTCTGTATGAACTACCAACGATTGTTCCGGATCTAAGCGGTTTTCTATTTAAAAATTATGTATGTAAATACACAATATATGCAATACAAGATATATCTATCTTACAATAAGGTCAGTGTTTTTTTAAAGTGATAAAACGATCACTAGGACTAAGATGCCGATGTCTTAATATAATTTTACTGAATTGTAAATATTATAGATTTTTACTCAGATGTTTAGGCACGCCCAGTTCCTCTATTACTTTCAGCAGCACCGACCAGACGACACAATTAAAAGTTCCTCTATTACTTTCAGCTTTTCTATTCTTCGGCTTCGGCAATGAGTGTTTAATTCGTAGGACTTTTCAATTAATTTCCGGATATTCAAAATTTGCTCTCGAGCCCTTTTACCTTTGATGAAACCCGCCTGACCCTGTGGTATTTGCCAGTCTAAAAAAAGCATCGCATTTGGTTGTTAACTATGTGTAATAAAACTATCATGATATTAGTGCTAGAGTTCTATAGGTTTCACACTTTGCAGTTGAGCCTTTTTTATGCAATGGCATTTGACATTATGACTGATCTCGCCGAGTCGTCAGCCTATTCTCCATTGCGCCAAATACTATCACAGATCTTGTGAATTGCACTGTCACCTGAATTTCCCACTGCCTTAATAATGTCTGCTTTTATTTGATGCGATCTGGATGCTTTTCTGTCTTTGAGCGCGGCGGAGTGGCTGTAATTATGGGAGGTTCTAAGGTGATCCTATTCCACGATGTTTAAAAATTGTATACATAAAGTTTTAGTATAATCTCCGATTATAACTTGACTTAAAGATAATTTGAGAATGTAAATAAAATGTTCTCAAAAGTCTGACCTTTTCAATGAATATATCATTGATAAGGTTAGAGGAGTTAGTATAATAAGCAAATTTTTTGGAATAAGTTTTTCGAGCACCAAGCTTTGCATTTACTCTAATACTACTTATGAACAGCATATAAGTTATGGCACAGGGTCACGCCATCTTTCATCTTTGAGCGATGATTCCAGCGCACAGTCAAGCAGTCTTAAGCGTTTACGTGTGTTTTTTACCAGCAGTGCCTCAAAAATTTAAGTGTATATTTTTTTTTTGCCAGTGTAGTAAAAAAAAAATATTTTTTTTATAATCTGTACACTTAATTATAAATATTTGACGTATACGGTAAATTTAACTCATTTAATACGGCATATGTCAATTAAATTGCACCTTTCAGATTAAAAGGCTGACAAACCAGCTTAAATATGACAACATCGCGTTGAGCGGAATGGGGCTTTTTTCGTTGACACGAAGAAACTTTTTGGAGGTATGTAACATACTCGTCAATTTTTACATCACAATACAGCTCTTCAAAGAAAAGCTTTTTCTGTTCTTACTATTACAAACTGTCCGATTTCATTATAGCCGAGGTCCAATTTTTTTGCAAGAATTTTAAAAATGTTCGTGTGTTTATCGACAAAGTTTCAATGTTTATTACGTTTGAAACTAATTATTTTCGGCATTTGATTGGACTTTTTTGCAGAGTCCACCTAGGGTGGTAGCATTAGCAGTCCTGCATTCTGGTCTGAGGGCCAATGTCACCAAAGTAATTAATGAGCATGAAGTGTATCTAAATTTCTAGGCGACGAACCCGGCGCAGTACCAAACATGTCACGGACCAGCGTGTCGCTTATCATTGACATGACGGATCGGTCACATCACTTCACCTTCTATAATAAAGAATATTATTAAATCTTATACATGGTGCGAGGCATGGAGGCATGATCCCCAAAAAAGAACCAGCCCTTTGTCATAAGTAGACTTAAAGATTTAATTAATAGGTAGGGTAGTAATAATAATAATTATTATTATTATAAAATCACGGGACATCTCACACGTTGCCATCTGATCCCAAACTAGGCGGCGCCTGCACTATGGCAATCAGACAACTGATATACATACTTATGTATATATTTTTAAATATTTACTTATATGCTTATCGCACAAATATTTTGTCCTGGGTGGGAATTGAACCCACGGCCTTTGGTTTTGTAGTCAGGAGCACTAACCACTAAACCAGCAGGCCAGTCAGATCAATAACGTATGTGTCAACATCTAATTGCGTAAGACTTATCTTTTCAACGCCACCCTTAGTAATTCTATGATTTACAAAAGATCTAAATGGATTCGAAATATGAGTTTTTTCAATAAATCAAAGTTATATTTGATTTTTTTTCTCAATTCTAGGTGATTGCGGTTGTGATTAAATACGAGCTAATACTGCTACAATATGATTACTAGTGTTTGGAATAAAAATGATAAAACTATGATATTACCCCAGAGCTACACCCCTTGAAGATGTGAAAGCAATAACTTATTGTTATTTAAATTATAATATCAGCACACATATTCACGTAATGGAATTGTTTCAAGCTATTTCTATAAGTATACTTAATTAAAAGTGGATTCACAAAAGTTCATGTTTTTCATTTATTATATTGACGAGCTATACGACTTTCTGTCCTTATTTAACGGTGGTAGAGCCACACAGCTGCTCATGCTGTTGAATGGGCCGGCTCGAACCGGATAAGTACCACGATCTCACAGAAAATCTGCGTAAACTGGAAGTGTTTTTGCTTCCGCATTTCGTCCGGTGAGTGAGGTGGCCGATGGCCCATCCCCTCCCTCCCCTTATTCTTCTCTCACTCTTATTCCCGCTCCACCTCCCCCCTTTCCCCCTCGATCATCCTC
>DWHO01003093.1:0-12414 GCA_018247575.1 Eurytides lysithous rurik | reverse complement strand
CACTATAATATATCCCGCGCACTTGGCTGATCTCTTGTAGATCGGCCGCCGTGGCCGGATTCGGTCGGGAGGACATTGTTATTATTATAGAAAGAAAGTAATACAATTGTGAATTTTATTATTAATTTAAACTAAACCGGTATTTTAGGCATACGTTGACCTTGTTAGAGCATGGGGTTGGAAGTCATTTACAATTGTATACGAAAACAGCGATGGCCTGGTTCGCCTCCAGGAACTTCTCAAAGCTCACGGACCATCAGAACTGCCTGTGGCTGTAAGGCAGTTACCAGATTCACATGACTATAGGTAATGTTTCGTTCATAAGGAATTTATTACCGTACCAGTTTTTTCATATTACGTTATTGCTGCAATTTTTTATAGACCGCTTTTGAAGCAAATTAAAAACTCCGCTGAATCACACATTGTTCTCGATTGCGCAACGGAAAGAATAAGGGATGTTCTCCAACAAGCCCAGCAGATTGGAATGATGTCGGACTATCACAGTTACTTAATAACATCGTTGGTAAGATAGTGCAAGTTAAGCACTTGAATGGAGTCAAATTTTTTTTCTTCCAAAAGAGCACAACACAAAATAAAAACTTTACTTTGTAGGATTTACACAGCGTTGATTTGGAAGAGTTTAAATATGGCGGAACAAATATTACAGCTTTAAGATTACTGGACCCAGAAAGATCGGACGTACAAAGAGTGGTCCGAGACTGGGTTTACGACGAGGCCAGGAAGGGTCGGAAATTGCAACTAGGTCACACTTCTGCTAAGGTAGTTACTAACGCTTACATAATTAAGTAGCAAACGTTGAATAATCACATTCGAATTTACTTTTTTCAGGAAAATAGGACCTTTATTAAGGTAAATTTTAATTTATTACACATTCTTCGCTACGTTTACTATTTTCTTTATATAAAATTTGTATCTCATTAGACGGAAACCGCACTTATGTACGATGCAGTACACTTGTTTGCGAAAGCTCTTCACGATCTTGACACTTCGCAACAAATTGACGTGAAACCATTGTCATGTGACGCTGAAGACACTTGGCCGCATGGGTACAGTCTAATTAACTACATGAAAATTGTAAGTTGTCTCTTTTATTTGGTTTTTAAATCCCAACAACAACAAGCAATCATTCGTTAGCGAATCAATGTTTAAAAAATCGTTTGTAAGAAAGCGTGTTTTATACAAGACCTACACCAAGTTTATTGTTAATATAATAATAATAATATCATGGGACATCGCACACATTGCCATCTGATCCCAAACTAGGCAAAGCCTGTACTGTGGTAATCAGACAGCTGATATACATACTTATATATTTTTTTAAATGCATACTTATATAGATAATTAACACCCAGAAACAGAACAAATACCTATGCTCATCGCACAAATATGTGTCCTGGGTGGGAATCGAACCCACGACCTTTGGTTTTGCAGTCAGGAGCACTAACCACTACACCAAAGGGCCAGTGTTATATCAATTGTTTATATTATCAGGTTGAAATGAAAGGACTGACCGGTGTTATCAAGTTTGACCACCAAGGATTTAGAAGTGATTTCACTCTTGACATAATCGAATTAACAAGGGATGGATTACAAAAGGCGGGAACATGGAATTCCTCGGAGGGTGTCAATTACACGAGGTCTTACGGCGATAATCAAAAGCAGATTGTCGAGATACTTCAAAATAAAACCCTCATCGTGACTACTATTTTGGTAAGTAGCTAATAAATTACAAACATTTTAATCATCTTAAGAGAAATCTTAATTTAATACGAACACTCGCACGTCACCAAAATTGACATTTGATGTAATTCTCTTATATATTAGAATTTATTAAAATGAATTACTTGCGATCTTCATTAGAGTGCGCCGTATTGTATGAGGAAGGAGGCGAGTGAGAAACTTATTGGGAACGCCCAATTTGAGGGTTACGCTATTGATTTAATTCACGAGATATCAAAAATACTGGGTTTCAATTACACCTTCAAGCTGGCTCCAGACGGTCGATATGGCTCATTCAATCGTGAGACTAAAGAATGGGATGGAATGATAAGAGAGTTGTTAGAACAGCGAGCGGATGTTGCCATTGCCGATCTAACTATCACATACGACAGGTAAGGTGTCATCTGTGTATTTTTTTAAATACTTTTGATCAATTTAATTATGTATTTGTAATATTTACAAAACGAAAAAAATTTTAGCGGCTAAGATGTTTAGTTGTCGTTTTTTTTCACCGTCAGAGAACAAGTGGTCGATTTCACGATGCCTTTCATGAACCTCGGCATTTCGGTCTTGTATCGGAAACCCATAAAACAGCCCCCAAATTTGTTCTCGTTTCTATCGCCCCTTTCCCTGGATGTTTGGATTTACATGGCGACAGCTTATTTGGGAGTCTCTGTGCTGTTATTTATTCTAGCAAGGTACGTGTGTTTGTTTTATTACAACTTCTTTGTTCGTACATCATTTTACCATCCTTTCTTGTTTTCCATTTAAATTTTTCCTGTTATTTTAACTTTAAAAATGCTTTATTTTCAACATACAAAAGTTTTTTAATGTTCATTTGATTAAATATTTACTTCTTGCGAAAAATTATCTACCACTCATTATCATTATGACAACTTAAAATGTAATAAATAACAAATTAAACGCATTACCTATTTATATTCAATCTTTTTTAATTCTTAAACGAAATTGGTCTGTCTTTTGTCTTTTTGGCTTAAGAGGTTAATGGTTTGTATAAAAAATACATTTATTTTCATTGAAATGATATAATTTAAAAGTTAATTCAATAGGTTCACACCTTATGAATGGCATCCAACACACTCACCAGATGGCGAAAAATTGGAAAATATATTCTCTTTGGCCAATTGTTTATGGTTTGCCATTGGATCGCTCATGCAGCAGAGTTGTGATTTTCTGCCCAAGTAAGATAAAATAGTAAAATTCGACGTAGTGTTGGAAGAGCACTAGTATTTTTTTTTCAAGTGTACTTTTAAAATAGTGACCGCGGCGAATTCGACACGACTGAATTGGGTAGGAAATGCTCGGCTCAAATACAATTTTTGCATAAAGATCAAACATTCGCGCCTTATACTGACTATTTATACGAGTCCTATGCTGGCACAAATATATATATTACATTATATATATAACACTGGCATTAATATTACCAAATGCAGAATAAAAATAACTAATACAAAAGACAAATAAGAGGCCAGACCATACTAATCGTGGTCCACATGTTTTAACGCAGGCTGTTATAAATGTTGAGCTGTGTTTGGGCACAGGTTCAGCCCCTACGAGTGGGACAGCCCCAGGAACTGTCTTGACGAGCCACCGGTGCTGGAGAACCAATTCACTCTGTTGAACTCGCTATGGTTCACTATTGGATCCTTGATGCAGCAAGGTTCGGATATCGCACCGAAGTAAGTCCATCTTGGCTCACGCCGATAGCTTCTCCCTCGGTTGCCAATATTTGACTGTTTACAGCTGAACAAATTAGAATTATCATCATAAATGTTCGTAGTAAACACTCACAACATAAAGTAGCCTCGGATAGAAAATAAGTTTCAACACTATTCAAAGCATTTTACGGAAGTTGTATCATACATAAAGCGGAAAATGTGCTTCGCTAATTAGTTTCAAAGCGACCGCAACCCTTTGTGAACTTCGAGCATTGGCGGTCTCTGCAAAGTCAAATTAAACTATATGATAAATGATCAATTACTTTTTTAAATGTAAACATACTATTGCATAAAGCTGCTAATTGAAATCCAATTCGTATATTACGTTTTCGCATCGCGATTCCTGTGTAGTATCAACAGCTTGCTGCATCAAGTTTTTAATTACTAGATATAACTAATTTAATTGATTAGTATATAACTAATAGTTTTGTAGATTAATTTGTCGCTATTATATCCTTACTATCGCTATTATGATAAATGAAATTTAGTGATCACAAAGACTTTCTTAAACTTACTACTGTAATTATATTATTGTTATCAATCCCTAGTGTGTAGGCCCAATTATAAATCTAAAAACATATTTTTGTAAAAAATGTTATTAAATATTTAAACAGGGCTGTTTCGACTAGAATGGTGGCTGGGATGTGGTGGTTTTTTACTTTAATCATGATATCCTCTTACACTGCAAATTTGGCGGCATTTCTTACCGTCGAACGAATGGATTCGCCCATTGAAAGCGCTGAGGACCTTGCGAAGCAGACTAAAATTAAATACGGAGCATTAAAAGGAGGCTCAACTGCAGCCTTCTTCAGGGTAACCGTTATAAACTTTTTGTTTATTCTTATACTTAGCAAATGATGTTTATTATGGTTGTTTTTACTCGTGTTTTGTTTTTGTAAATTTGGTTTTATTGCCATTCAGGATTCAAATTTTTCTACATATCAAAGAATGTGGTCGTTTATGGAATCGGCACGGCCGTCTGTGTTTACGACTAGCAACAAAGAAGGGGAAGAGCGAGTCATGCGAGGAAAGGGCGCCTACGCATACTTGATGGAATCAACGACCATTGAATATGTCGTCGAAAGGAATTGCGATCTTACGCAGGTTGGCGGGATGCTGGATTCTAAGGGCTATGGTATTGCAATGCCACCAAGTAAGTTTTTAATCAAAATACACATGTATAGTTGTTTAACTATTCGTATTAGAAAGTTTTTAAAATTTTCCTTAATTTTATTTTTATTAAATAAGCTATAAAAATAAATAATAACTGAATTATTAGTTTTCGGAATAATGGATTCGTTGTGCTAAAATTAGAATATTTCTTTGTACAACATGAAATGATAATATGAAATTATTTTAGATTCTCCGTATCGTACTGCTATCAGTGGGGCTGTTTTGAAGCTACAAGAAGAGGGAAAATTACATATTTTGAAAACGAAATGGTGGAAAGAGAAACGCGGTGGGGGTTCTTGTAGAGTAAGTGGACATTAGTACTAAACTAAAAACTGGTACAGTCTGTTATTCAGATTTTTCAGCGTAATTTATTAAAAAACTGTCTCTTTTTTTTATTTTTCTAAAGAAATAAAAGTTTGCCGTTGAATAGTTAAAACTTGCCAACATCAACACAGTGCTTTACAACATTTTAATCTACACCGGTTTAGAACTGCTTGGCACTGCGCTATTCTTAGCCTCCTTACTTTTGTCAAGTGACACTTTTGCAGGGACCACCTGAGACAGCACTGCTGGCAGAACTTAAGGTCCTCGCGAAAAAAATCGATACATCCCTAGGGCCATTCAAAAAACCACTGAAAAAATAATTTGGTAAAAACAAAGAAACAACGTGATAAATAGAGAAGATAGTTGGATGGTACTACCACCTTTTGTGGATTCCATGATTAATGTAATAAAATTTAAGTACACAAACCTAATAAAATTATTATTGCATAGATAGATTGGACTAATAAAAAAAATATTTGAAAATTTATAGTTGGGTGACCTAACTACAAAATAAAAACGTACTAACATCTGAGTCTGTCCCGTAACTACAAATGTCGATAATTTTAAAGTAAATTTAAATTCGTAAACTGTTTTCTTTGACCATTTATATTCTCTTGAATAGATTTTCTTTCTATTGTGAACGATATTTTAGTATCCATAATATGCACAATATTAAACGAACTTAACTTTGAAGGTTAGTTTTTCCAGCACTCAACAATGCGTACTTTAGTTAGAAAAGCAAGAAATATCATCTATAAATGATTGAAATCGCCAATTTATAAGTGACACAAATAAATTTTAACCATAATATAGAGTTCAAATAGCCTGGAGTCTTACTCAGTTTATATGGGTGACCCGTTTGCAATCGCTAAGTTTTTTGCTGCGGCTCCAACCGAGAGTTCGACTCCCACTCGTGGCAAATATTTGTACGAACTATAAATATTTGTTCCAAGTTTTTGCATTTATCGACGTGAAATTTATGATTGTGAGACACTCTTATGACACAAAATAAAATAGAAACGGGACAAAAACAGAAAAAAGAAAGATAAATGCGTACTTGAACAAGCAAACGTAGTGTTGATAATTAATTTAGACAACTCTCATTTGTTATGTCAACAACATCTAAAAGCTGATATGTACACATTGATTCCGAGTTCACGACCGCAACGCTAATCTCATTTAGACGTATAATGTACGAGCGTGATTGGATTAATCAGGATGAAACCTCAAAATCGTCGTCGACTGCAAACGAACTGGGTCTCGCTAACGTTGGCGGCGTGTTCGTTGTACTCATGGGCGGCATGGGAGTGGCGTGTGTCATAGCTGTCTGCGAGTTCGTTTGGAAATCGAGAAAGGTCGCCGTAGACGAGAGGGTGCGTAATTCTACATTTATATAGATGCTTTAACTTCATTTATTTAAATTATTTTGCAAAGAAATTTGGGCTTTGTAATTATGCCTCGGCGGTTCATTTATATTTGTTTTATTTTCAATATTTAGCAGAAAACTATGTGTAAAAGCTTCTCGACCAATGTAACGCTTTTTCATTTTGTTCTAGGTTTATTTTTGAATGTACGTTACGTTATATGGGGTAAAATACTTTTAAATTATTTTAGTAGCCGCTAGATCGCATATATACCTTATTAATAGTTTTCTTTTTTGGTTTAATGTATTTTTTAACTTTAAATTACATATTATTAATAATAAACAAAAACGTGACATAAAGTTATTGATAGAAAATAATATTTGTTTTCTCATCGCTGCTATGGGCACCACAGAAAGAAGAGGTAAACTTTTTCTAAGTGCTGTGTTACGTTTTCGTTGGCAAAATCTACCTTTTATAATCTGTGGGCTCAGGCGTCCCTTTGTTCGGAAATGGCATCAGAGCTGCGATCAGCGTTAAAGTGCCCAAGCAGTGGTGGGAGCGGCGGTGGCGCTGCCGGCACAAGGGATGGAGCTGGCTCCCCTTACCTTCATTACGGCTTTAGCACGAAAAGCCAACTCCACTAGCGCCCAGCACCGGCCTCCTCGCCGCCCAGCGATGTGTAGGCCGAGAGACATTCACGCTTACAACCATCTCGTAATGCGGGAATAACTCGTACGTGCAAAGAGAAAATGAAACATTCCATAGTATTATTAGGCTATTGTATATACCCATAATTCAAAAAGCATTGTGAGTAAAATTATATTGTTGTGTAGTAAATGAGTTTTAAATGGATAGTTGTTTATTAACAGTGTTCTACTTGAATGTTTTCTAATAGGTGAATATTTTTTTAATGTTTCAAACGTGCCAAACTGAGGCTCATTGAGTAAGGCTGTAAATATTTTTATTAAATAACCTATTAACCTATACTGTTTGACATTATTAATATTAAATGTAATAGTAATAAATATAGTATTTAAAGTAATGTATGGTCAAAGAAACTCTTTGATGTAAATATGTTTAGTTAATTTTTGAACACAAAAGATTTATTACGAATAAGATAAAATAATGTACCTCAATTTCGAAAGAAATAAATATTATTTATTTAATTCTAATTAAACTTATTAATTCTGATAAAACAGTTTTAAAGTGAGTATTTATTGTGAAATAAATAACTCAATGAAATTGTTATTGAGAATCGATCATTTTGGCTAATGGAATAATAATTTTTTATGATTACTCAAAACTAAGCTCAAATTGTGCCAAATTGCTCCATTAGCGTCTGTACCAAATTTTGTAAAATTAATGATTAAATAAATCTTTTTAATGATTAGAACTAGGATGTTTTATTTTATTTACAACGAAGAGAAAGAGTATAATTTTATTGCAACATTAAGTAAAATTGATGGAAAAAACCGATGTTAATATTATTAGCGGCCAATGAAAATAATGTTTTTTTTTTTATTTAATTATAACTAAAATACACATGGAGTGTTATCCTTCTTTTAGACAAGGCAATGATATACTAATTTTAGAGTAAAATAGTGATAACAATACGTTTAATACAAAAAAAATATATTAAGCTTTGGTATGTAGCACGATACAGATTTTAAAAGCAAAGTGCCAAAAAAAAAAATGAACATAAAATAATTCATGCTTTCTTGATTTCAAAAATATCATGTTGTATTATTCCTTGGAGCGACTGCACATATAGATCGACGTTAACAATAACAACAGAAAAGGCCGTGAAATATTAGGACCAGTATGCTAATAGCACAGGGTAAAAAACTGTTCAATAAAAAAATCCGATCGGAATATCACGGGTTAGACAAATAATTTTATTTTTAAGTGAATTTTACAATACTTTTTAGTTATTTTTGTCATTTCATTGTCTTAAGTTTACATACAGTGTTAAAGTACTTTAAGTCTAAAGTGAACTCCGAAAATCATTTCAGATTTCTTCCGAACACTAAAAAGATTTTCCATTACAAGAAACATCCCCGATATTAATCATAAAGGTATCAGAGTAAACGTGCGTCATGACCACTATTTTGAAGATTACCTATTATTTCAAAGTTCATTTCCAACAACGTGAAGCACGAAGCAACGTTTACAAATAGGTACAACTTTTCTATTGAAGTATTTTCGTCTGTTCTAACGATCTAGCCTAGTCTGGTCTAGTAATAAAAACTTTCTGCGTGCTGTGAAGTAAACAACCATAAAACACGGTGGTCTTATAAGCAACTCTGTATATGGATCAATATCTTTTTATTGTCAATCCAGCGGTGACATTAAATTTTTATAAATATCAAACTATGTAGCTCGATGAAAGCTATTTAGTGCATACCTAAATTATTTTATGTGCTAAGTTCTATATTTCACGTTTTTATAAAGATTCGATTCAAAGATGAATCTTATGTATTTTCTGTTTTCAAATAGTTTCATGATACCAATGTTATAAGTATCAGCGATATATAGTATACAGAACCTAAATTTTATAGTAATGGGAACAGAGAGTTCAATTTGTACTTGACCATTGATATAATAGGGACGATCTAAAAAGGACTTTTAAAAAGTCAATGCCGTACAATAATCCTAAAGAAATGAACTTATCAAAATCCCCCATTTTTAAATTATAAACCACAAAAGGTTATCTTTCCGCGACACAAATTCCGGAATATGAATTTCGGCATTTTTCTCTTATTACACATCGCGTCGATATGTGAATAAAAAAACCATTTGATAGCCATTCAAAACAAGAAAAAGCAGCATTCACTACGCTAATAGATATAAACATTATAATTAATATTCATATTAAATACTCTAAAAAAGAAGTCAATAGAAAAAAAAAATATATATATAAAACGCTTTTAAACAAACGGTAATAATCATCACGTAGTACGATTTTTATATACATGATTTTTATAGACTAATGTCATAATACCACGAGATTGTGAAATTAACAAATAGGTAAGTGGTAAATAAACATATTGTTTTAAACAAGTATAAAATGTATACAAATCTCAAAAGTGCAATAATCAATTAAATGAATATAAAGCTAACAGAAACGTAAAAAGTGCTATTAATGTAGATACCTAAAATAAAATAAAAAATACATGAATGTTTGTGCCTTTTCCTTCTTATTATAAATGTACAGCTTAGTTTTCATTTTACTAATAGAAATGCAAACTTAATTGCTTTGATATCTGCAGGGCATGTTGGCGTATACGTACGTTTGCAAAATATACGCCAGCTTTGTGTATTTTAAGTTAACTCAGTAAAATTATTCACTTTACAAGTAAAATAGTTAAAATGTTTAATTCGTTAGTACGTTATACAAAATACATTTAGTTACGAAAGATATTAAAAGTTAAAAGAAACCACAATATTTCAAAACTGCTTTGAATTAATGTGGTAAATTCTTTAAACGAATTAGTATACAAAAAATATCTGAACGTCTTTAAAATATCGTACGTATTTTTTAAAATAGTCTTGTAAAAATATCATAAACGTATTTATGTTTGCTTAACCGTCTTAAACTAAACAAGCAACAGTTAAAACTGAAAACTTACTTTTAAATTTAGACTAAGAGTCTGAAAAAGTCATTTACACTGTTACACATAAAAAATTGCCATTTCGGTCGAATTATAGTTAGTTCGTAATTATTTCTTCTTTTTATTTCAAAATGGCAAAGTAAAATTGAGACATCAGCGTCTACTCTAACAGCATGTTAATATCGGCACATCGAAGCAAAATGGCGTATTGTTCGGAGATTCGGTCTATTGATCCGTTTTATTGCCCAACAGAGGCTGTTTGCCCTCACCGCGTCCTAAATCATGACATTACTAAATCGAATTGAGCCGTCGTCGACCCGTTGTTATTTGTAAAATGGTTTTCGTTCAAATGAAAAAAACCTAAAAAAGATTTTACAACCTTATAATAACGTTATTTTAATCTAAAGATGAACTTGTAATATAAGAAGTGGATCAAAAATTTATCTTTTATTGTAATCAGAATATACAGCTGTAAATGAACACTTCGAAATAGGATATTGGACTTTACATTAAGTAAGCAGTTTAATGTACATGTTGATTATTTTTCACGTCTGGAGGCTTTAGGGCAACAAAGGAGTGGAGACACCGTGGTGCTAGTTATTTTAAAATTCATTTTTTTTCAGTCGATTTTTCAACAAATAATTTATTGCGAAACCAAGAAAATTCTTTTAACAAACATGCAATTTTAGCAAGCCTGCAATTTTCATTGCTAATTGGATTTTATTGCCTATTCCTTTATTAAACGTTTCCTGATTCAACACATGCGAGGATTGCAAAATCATGGGAAAGGTAGTCTCGTTGTCAGTTATTATAGCAAAGCGTTATTCTTTTATCATGTGGCAGTTTGAAGGGCGTTAGCTAGCGTAATTACAGTGTGTGACATATCCTGCAACAGCTGCAGCAGAGGTAATGAGGATAGCGCAAAGTCAACCAGAACTAATGCATTCAAATCTCTGCGTAGCACTGTACGTGATTCCGGCAAGCATGATGGTAACCATCAATCGCGCGACTTGCTTGTCTCGTTGCCTACTTCTATGAAATTAAATATCAGTGTAAGCAATAACAGGAGATAATTTAAATAGTGAACATGTATCATTTTCAATAATGATATTTATAAACCTTTGTCTATCTTTATTCATATTTAACGACATCGCCATTTACACGCTGCAAATAAAATTGTCGACGGTTTAGACTACTATTAAAATAGAATAATGGGGAGGAATTTAATCAGATAACAGTTTTTGTTTCAGCGTTTTTTTTACGGAGCAAGCGGGCAAACGATCAAGTGGCTCACGTGATGGAAAGCGATAACCGCGGCCCATGGACAGTTGTAAGGTGAAAGCTGGAAAAGAAAAGTGGGCCACAGGCCACCTCACTCACTAGACGAAACGCGGAAGCACAAACACTTCAACTTTACATTGATTTTCTGTGAGGTTGTGTGTACTTCTGCGGAATCTGCCACATGAAGAAAACCGTTCTTGACACAAGTTCTAAACCACCGTAAAGAAAAAAGAAATTGTTAACGCAGTAATTCTTGCGTTTGATTGTTTCGATACCGTGTAAACAAATTGCTAAAAAGTTATGTCATCATTTCCTATCATTACTATACACATTAATTTACCATCAAGTATAATGCTCCAAACTATCGACTTCCAAAGCAAACTCGAATTAACATTATGTAACGCATCAGAGTATACATTTGAGCCGATGTTGACATTGTAACAAAACGTTCTACCAATCTCAATGTACTAGCGAATTCAGAGTAAATGTCAGTAGAAACGCAATGCAAGTAAACGCTGAATTGATGAACAGATGTAAATTGCGTCAATGTTGTAATCTAACCGGAATTCTTTTTACATTACGAATTAGATTTTTTTTTTTATTAGTACAATCTTAGGGAAACATCTAAATGAAATATTGATAAAACTAACTATCGATTTTAGCCATTTTATGTAGCAACTTAGGACTAAATAATTAAAAATATATTAGTGTTGTGAACTCAAGATTAATAGTTATGTTATTGTGTGAAATCTTACACAAGCACTTTAAACAAATTAGATTTCTGCTGGATAGTATTTAAGTACAATGAATGGAAGGATCCGACTCAAAGAAAAACTAATAATCAGTTTTAAAAAGGGAAGAAAATCTTTACCGAGGAAAATTTTGGCGCATAATAGCAGATAATTTTGATTTGAGGTTATTTGCTATATTCTTACGTTACGCTATATTTTATGATTTTCGAGATAACAAGTAAATTACAGTTCCTCTCTGTCTGAACACCAAAATGATTTTGAATACTTAAACCTTTTTAGTTTTATACGAAATAATTACTGCGTGAAAGAAAGAAAAAACAACAAATCATTTCATCAGACAAAAGTATTTTCGTATTGTTCATACAAAGGAAAATATTTTTTTAGGTATAATTTTTTATTTATTTATAATATATTTATAATATAGTGG
>DWHO01003092.1:0-12416 GCA_018247575.1 Eurytides lysithous rurik | reverse complement strand
GTGGCGCTCCTCGGCGCGTGCGCCACCCTGCTAGCCTTCTATGACGTCATCGCCCCCACCATCATGCGATGTCATAACCACGCCTATCACCTCCCTCGTTCGATGATAACAATATATATTTTGATTGTCTGTAAAGGAAGAAGAATATGGAAATGAGCAGATAAAAAAATGTGCTTTTAGTTTTCTCATGTATTTCCAATATTCCATATTTTTAATTATTTTTTTTTGTTTCACAGATAAGGTGTCTCCGTGCAGTGAGTACAATAATACTATTTTCATTTAAGGTCATATTTTTAATTATATTTATATTGTGCTGGTAACTGGCTCCAGGCGAGCACATACTGTATATATTGAAATGTCTATAAAGTTATTGGAGATATTACATTAAGAGATTTCAAAGCGTAGCGTGCGTCTACGAGGCGGTTGAAACAAGGCTCGCTTCGGTGAGTACAATCAAGGCATCTCTTGTTATGAAGCCAGCTGTTTTGAAAATATATAAAAAAATCTTTATTACTTATTTTGCAGTATTCTGGTGAAAAAATATAATAACAGTAAATGAAACCATAGATTCTAGGTTGATTTAACTAAAGCTATCAATTAACCTTTATTGTTGAATAATTTCATATGTCATATTAGTTTATGGTGGCGTGTTTTCGATTGTTTTTTATATTACATACCATTCATCACTATACAATCTCTTAAATAAGGTTGGAACTCAGCGCACCTGACGGCCGTCCCTTTCACACAGCATTATATATATCAACAATACCTTGCGTAGTTCAATACAGTGATAGGCAACTTTTCTGGGATTTATTGAAAATCGTTCAATAAATTCCGACGCCGACTGTCGACAACCGTTTATATCAATCACTTTGACACCCCGTAAAACTGAATCCATCGGGATCATGGTGTGGAATATCAAATCGAAACTTTTGTTTACCGTAAGACATTTAAACAAGGGAAGTAGGTACTCTAAACAAAAAACAATAATGAAAATAAGATACATAGGCACATGAGATAAATCATAGTGGTCGAAACAGATTCTAAAGTTCGTGAGGACTGGTGCCTATACTAGAGGCCAGTTCACTGGTACAAGACAACAGACCTTAGCTTCCTACAATAGTTATTTTCTGTCCCAACATATATTTGTATATAACAGTCTAGCGCGAAATACTAAATCGAAATGGTGAATTCAAACAGAGACGAAGTTTTCGCTTCCGCGTTTCATCCGGTGAGGTACCCCCGGTGGTGGAGCACTCCCTCCTTCCTCTTCCTTTTCATGCTTCTCCGTCGCCTTCCCCATCCTAAAATTCTCACCTTAAAGGCGGGCAACGCATGAGCTAAACGTTCGACGCGAATGTCCATGGGCAGCGATTATTGGTTCCATCAAGTGGGCCGCTTGCTCGTTTGCCCGCCTACTCCAAAAAAAAAGAAGATTATGAGCAGGGTTCTTTTTAGTAGATGAAGTGAAAGGACGAACAAGTCACGTGCCTAATGGTAACCAACACGGCTGCCCATATTAGCATAATTCCACACAGAACTTGCTTGACTCTACGCTGCACTAGCTAGTCAGAGTTTTAAGATGTTATATCCGTATACCCAGTGGCGCTAGCAACAGTAATGGTTATACACTACTGCTTGGCAGTACAATAAATGGCAATGTAGTTCCAGTCCGGTGGGGATTGATGGGAGAGCCACGCTGCAGGCTCTATTACTGCTAAATGGGCCGTTTCGACCCGGGTAAGTTCCGCGACCAAACTGAAAACTGGTGTAAAGTGGAAGTGTTTGTGCTTCCGTGTTTCTTTCAATGAAAGTGGCCGGTAGCGTACCTTCCTCCCTTCCCTGTTTGAAAAATGGCACTTTTTATGAAGAAAATCTATTCCCACGGTAAAGGCCGGATAAAAAGTGGATTTTGCAAAAGACGCCATTTGCACACATAATATCTCATCAAATGCTATATTACTGATGATTTTCAATTATCATTGCAGTAAATGTAACTATCCAAACTTTGCTGGCGTGAATTTTCGTTACGAATCATTTATTCCGATTTAAAAATACGGGGCAAAGACGTTACTTTTACATTTTAAAAGATGGAAAGACTTTTTTTAAGAAAAAGAAAAGCTTATTAGTACACAGTTTCTTTTAATTGTCACAAATAAAATTTAACTAAAAACTCTATAAGCCTTGTTATTATCTTCTACTATTACATGTTAAGGATAACCCTTTATAATTACCTTCAACATAGTTTAAGGATAAGGGTAATTATTAGGGGTTATCCTTTTATACTAAAATACTATAATTACCCGTAGACATAGTTAAAGGGTGATTAAATTTATCAAATACACTTTGATAGAACTTTATTCAAAATATTTTTGAGTTATTTGCTGTTATTTTTCGAAATTTCGAAATATTAGGGGTCATATCGACACATAAGAAGTAGTGAGAAACATATTTTTCTTTTATCTTATATATAATTTTTATGGAATTTTTTATTACAATTCTGATAAATTTCAAAAATTAAAATAAAGTTTTACTCCTAAATCATTTCAGTTGTACACGAGTGAATTTCCTTTAAAATCAAATTTATATTATATTGTTTGAGTTGATATAGATTGATATAGATTGAGGCCAATAATTGACTTTATTTTCTTATCAAATCGATGAATTACAATATTTTGGTTATTAAGACATATCAACAGAATATAAAAATAATAATTTCCGACACAAAATTTATTCTAAGAAAATCTTGTTCTTCCAGAATCGCAATCAGTGCGTTGCTAGCTTTAAAAACTTGCTTTAACGCATTTTTTTTAATATTTATCATAGTTGCTTTTGGTATATATATTTCATGCACCTTTAAGTAATGCAATTTGTACTAGACGGGGTATATCAATAAGAGTTATAAGCTCTATAATTGATGTAATTGCGCCTCACCTAGCAATCATTTTTAATAGATGTATTGAATGTGGTACATTTCCTGATCTTATGAAACATAGTAGAACTATAGCGATCTTCAAATCCGGGACTACTTCAGACCTCAACAACTTTAGACCGGTATCCGTTCTTCCTGCATTTAGTAAAGACACATTTTTGAGTCCTGGGAAAAGTTACAGGATGCGTCTGGGATATTCTGTGATCTATCTAAGGCTTTTATTTGTGTGAATCACGAAGTATTGATCAGGAAATTACGCCACTATGTTATTAGGTACAAAGCGCTTGATCTTCTGACTTCATATATAAACAATAAAATTCAGAGGGTTCATGGTAATGACAAGAGATCTGGGGCCCCACTGGACACGGGGGTTCCACAGGGACCTATTCTAGGACCGTTTCTCTTCCTCTTTTATATAAACGACCTACCTTATGTAAACAGAACAAATGTGAGATAGTATTGTTCGCTGATGACACCTTACTTATTTTCAAAGAGAAACGGTTCTGACAGATTTTGAAAATATGAAAAACGCTACCTCAATGGTTGTTCATTAGTTTAATGTAAATAATCTGTTACTAAATAGCAACAAACTAAATTTATTAAATTTTCTGCTACCCGTGTCAAGCATAAAAATATTGGTGTATAGTTGAATGGGTAGAGGTTGGAAACTGTGGAGACCACAACATTTTTAGGTTTAACAGTGGACTCAAAGCTACAGTGGGGACCTCATATTAATAAGCTTGCGAGTAAACTCAGTTCTGCAGCATTCGCAATCAAAAAAATTAGGCCTATCAAAGATTTAGAACCAGCATTCACAGTTTATTTTAGTTATATGCATAGTATTATGTCTTATGGCATACTACTGTGGGGTAATTCTGCTGCTATAAATAAAATGTTCGTATTCCAAAAGAGGGCTATTCGTGCTATCTATGGGCTTGATGCAAAAGTGTCATTACGAGAAAAATTTAAGACTATAAACATATTGACAAATATATTAATGACTTCGACAGTAAGTATGACGTGTATAACATTAACACTAAGAACAAAAACAAGTTTGTTTTACCTAAGACTCGTTTACAACTAGTCAGTAATTCTTTTTATGGTCAATGTATACGTTTTTATAATAGGATCCCAGAAAACGTTCAGAAAGCTCCTGTTGTCAAGATTAAAAAAATGTGAAAGGGCGCTTGTGTGCTAAAGGTTATTATGCAGTAAATAATTTCATTGAAGATAGCACACCATTGGAATGATGTGATCGCCTCCATGCCATTTCAACATGTAAAATATAAAAATTATAAGAATTTCCTTCTACGCTTAAATTACATAGTTGCAAGTTATTAGCTTGGAACACCTTTCTAATAATTTTCTAAAGTCTCTAATCTACGCCGTATATTATCTTTAGTTTTTCTATCTGCACCATGTTTTTTAAAATTGGTGTATAGTTGCTTAATGCCTACTTATAATTGTAGCTGATTTTCAATTAGAGACTCCATGATGCTGATGCTTTGATGAGATATTTCAAATTAGAAAAATCTTACTTGAATATCCGATGGTCGTGCTGTGTTTCTGAAAAGAAGACCGATGAATCCTGCTGCTAATTATCTTCTTATCCGTCTCGAAGGACCAAAAAGATATAATGTCTGTGCTCAGCACCACACACCTTATAGTTCGTTGTGATTATGAAATGATAAAGAACAAAACTTGATGTAAATGTCCGACAGTTTATTGATATTAACTTAGTACTAAAGTGTTAATGATTTGATGAGAACTGATTTTATTGATAATTGCTTGCTATCAGTACGCGCCTTGTTGCCCAGCGGTACGCGAACTGAATCCCAGTATAACCGATATTTGCGGTAATAGAATAAATTGCTAAGGGCGCTAATTCGTACGGTTGCACCGTACAGTCAACGTAGTTTAAAAAAAAAAGATTTAAAGTCCCGCTTAGTTTCTTTCACCTGTTCGTCTCAAGACTGAGGCATTTTTTTCCGAACAGCAAGTAGAATCTTATATGTCAAGTTATTGTTAACTAATCCAATTTTGAATAAAGAATTTTTGACTTTGAGTTTGACCTTGACTATAACTTTATGGCAGACCAAAATGTGTGTATAATGTAATTGTTATTTTGTAGTCAATTCTCTTGATTTTGCAATATGCTAATAAAAAATAGTACAAAAGTACTAAGCCCATGCCTGATTTAAAAATAATGAAAAATATTGTCGAACCGAGGGGCTGATATGAGCTTTATTAACAAAGTTCGACCCCCGTTTTAATCCGAACTCTAACTTACATTTTTCATTTAGTACCGCGCTGTGCAAACCTTTATAATAAATTAATGTCTAAATATTTCTCCATGTCAAATCCAATCAATCCAATTAAAATCGATGTATTCGATCAAGAAAAAAAAAACCTCAATTATGAAGGAATAACTTTTATACATATTTTGTAAGGCTAAAACTGATCATAAAAGATCCACCATCATTGAATTTCACTTAACAAAATTAAAGTTTTTGGTGGAAAGCCACAAAACGAAACAACATTATCGCCATTATTGAAAGGCATTATTGAAACGATCTCTAATAATTTCTTCAAATACTTCAGCGACATCATTGCGCTGTTATTCAAAATAACTCTTCAAGGCATCTCCAGAAAAAGAAATCAATGTTAAATTTCATATTACTTTACCTGGATTTATATCTAACTTCGCATGATAATAACACTATTATTTGGAAGGCTGTGAATGTAATGTATAAGCGTTTTGATATTTTTGATCGTACGTGGGTTACCATCAATGGCAAACCTGACGTCTTGTTGATTAATTTTTGTTGATAAATTTGATATGTACGATCGAAGTATGGCACGCTGATAGACCAAATTGTCTTTAAAATTGGTTCTCTACGCGTTTAAAACTTTTGTTTAACATACCATTTGATTTTAAATACACTTAGAATTAAGCATTATTTGTAAGCTTCAAAACGATTTCTGTATTTTCAAATTATTTTAGCTCTATCTCCACTGATTGCTACCCGATTATTCTCTCATAGTAAAGGGTTATTATGAAAGGAATTTATGTGCATTTTACCTTGAACTTCACTTATTAAAATTGTTAAACTTTTGACATTATACATATTCTGACATAATCTGTTCATTTATTCATTCACTCAATATTCTATTTATATATACCTCAGATATGTACGATATCGGTGATAAGTATTTTGTAAGAAACAAAATAAGTACTCGGTATCGAGCCAATGAAATTAATTAATAATAGTTTGCAATCATTACGCCCCTTTTGAACCGACTTCAAAAAAGGAGGATGTTCTCAGTTCGACTGTATTTTTTATGTGTGTTACCTCATAACTTTTTACTGGGTGTACCGATTTTGATGATTCTTATTATATTCGAAAGCTGGTGCTACTTCTCGTGTGGTCTCATATAAATTTAAGCGAGATTTAGCGAGTAATTTTTGAAGTCTCCCTAACTATGCGTATTCTTATTGTAAACGGTATCGCAAGGCTTTCTCAGAAGGTTAAGGATTCCTCAGAAATTTCATTCTGATTACACTTTGCGCTGCGAACATGTGCTTAAAACTAAGCGGGATTTATATGAAGTCGGTTAATACATTTTAAATGAAGTTATATAACCAAAAAAAAAAATAAGATGAGATTTCATAATTTTTCTATTTCAATAAGATTTTCTTTGACAGGTTTCCGTATCGCTTTTATGTTATAAGCCGTAGAAGAAACAAAACAATCCGTCTGCTCGTAAACGAGATTGTTATTTTTGCCTCGGAGGGAGGAAGCTGTGATACGGTTACTATAGCATCGCGCAGTATTGTTTCTCTTTGAGAAATTAGAGTGATTTGTCTCTCTTATCGTTTGGCTGAGCGATATCCGTTTGGTATGGAAATAATGCCAGTGATGATTCATCGGAGTACCTTTTAAATACGTGGGAGAAGCCGTGGTAGCTCAGTGTCCGGGCGCTGGCCGGCTTTTAATTCAATATACTCGAGCAACCTGAGTTTAAATCCCGGTGTCGGCATCAATGAGTTGGTTAATTTATAATTAACTATTTTAAGTGCTGATTTACCACGTGCTAAACGGCGAAGGAGAACATCGTGAGGAAAACTGAACATTTAAGAAATAATAAAAAAAATCTCAAATATGTGAAGCCCGCGGAGTGGGGCCACGTGGCGTTTTGTGCGCGTGCGTATATGATAACAATAATGTCCTCCTGGTCGATTCCGGCCTCGGTGGCCGATTTACAACGGATCAGCCAAGTGCGCAGGATATATTATAGTGCACAAGCGTTTGCGCAGACGCAGATGCACTCACTCTTTCTTTTACTCTCGTAGCCCGATGAGACGGATAACCGACACGACCGGAGAGAGATTAGGCACAGAGGCGGAGACATTAAATCGACCTCTTAATAACGACTTCTCCAAGCCACCGCTAGATGGCGTTGACAAGAAGCCGGGACCTACTTTTTACATGCCTATCCGACGCATGGATCATCTTACTTTTCACGCAATCGGGTGCGCTTATACTTTCTGTATAAAGGAGGCCTGTGCCCAGCTGTGAGACATATATAGGCTGTTACTTTTACCTTTTAAATATCCTTCATAACATTAAAATGTTATTAATTTTGAGACAAAATATAATATTACATATGAAAATAAGAATTTTAATATTCCCGTTTGCAGACTCTACTGGACGGTTGTTAGTTAGATATATTATATGTTTATATACAGCTCGATTAGTTTATTTCAGTTATTTTCATAGTATTCTGTCTTACGGTATCCTGTTATGGGGTAGTGTTGCTGAGATAAATTCAGTATCTTTTCTTAACAAAAGAGCCGTTCGAGCTATTTATAACCTGAGAGCTCGAGATACCCTTGGTGATGTTATAAAAAAAGTGGCATCATGACGGTTTACTCAGAATATATAATCTGTAACATATTATTTATCCGACAAAAGTATTAAAGTGTCTTGAAACTCTGTGACTAACACACGGAACTATTAGGAACAAGAATAAGCTTGAAACACCTCGATTTCGTCTCCAAAAGGCGAAAAAATCCTTCATGGGCCTGAGTATACAAACATAAAATGGAATTCCACAAGATTTCTTGTATCTATCATTTAAGCGTTTTAAACTGAAAATTAGAAATAATTTATTGCATAAATCCTATCATACTGTTCAAGAGCTTTTTATGGATTAAAATATATGGAATTTAGTCGATCGACTCGTATTTAGGATAGATATATTGTATTAAGGCATATTGTAACGATATTTTAAAAGAGCAACTGTTGGGTTTTGCGCCAGCTCTTCTCAGTAAAACCGCATTCCGAGCCGGTGTTAGCTTCTTCACGAACTGAGATGTAAAAATAAAGATTCGTAAGTATTTGTAAATGTCTATTTGAATAAATTTATGCTTAATATCTACTATTTTCTATTTCTTACATAAATCTCCTAGAAATAGAAAAAAAAAAGCTTTACGTATAAACCAAGCAGTCAAACTGAGTTGGATTTAGTCCCTTTCATGTCGATGGGGCATAATGTGAGCATTGTTGAGTCTCGTTTGAATTCCGCTCGCAATACGATTCAATGTTTCGTTAAGAAATCGTTTTCGGTTTAAAAAAAAAACGAACGACTCGAGCGTATCGCATAAATTTACATGCGAAACGCCTGGCTGCGGGGATATTACGTTTTATAAAAATATGACGACCTCGCCCTGACGGGGTTTTCGGGTTCATTTCCATAAATTATAAATAACGGTCGGCGAACGATTCGATTCGATTGCTTATGGAGTTCTATTTTCGCGACGGTGTAACATGCGAATAGATCTTCTTCGATTTTGTTAGTCGTCGCTTCTTTTGACATTGATTTAATTGTCGGTCATAAACGAAGAGCGTTAAACGCTCTTCGTTTATGACCGACAATGCTTCCGTTGGGCTTATATTGTCCATTAATTGTGAAGAAAACATCTTTCATATTAGGGTAAGATAAATTTAGGTGAGTTTTATGAGGTAAAAAGTCAAGACAGCGTACGCCGTACTCTTTTTTTCTGAAAGAAATAACTATTTTATATTTCTTTCGTTCAGAAAGAAGAAGTTTAGGTTTTACAAGGACTTTTACAAGGACGCACGGATCTTGAATAATCATCCGTAGCTGACCTGCGACGCCGAAGCCAATAGCTTCCTATCCCAGTTGGACTCTAAGAGTCCTAACAGAGTGGTGATCAGACGAAGCCTTATAGTCCTGCTGACTGAATCATTGCCACCGATTAATACGAAGATATGAAAGATCAGTTTCCACTTCCTTCAAAAAAAACAACATCACGTAATATCATGCTTCAGTATTTTTTCTTTCAAAAATATTAAAAGCCCTCCTGTAATAAAACAGGGAAAGCTATCAGCTCAACTACTCACGGCCTGTTTGATGTACGGCCAAGAGAGCACCGTGTAAAATAACTTTACATGATGTAACTTCCAATGGTAAGGGGACGGAAATTTTATGAGCTTAGAATTTATTGCGAACAACGTACCTTTCCGGAGGTTTATCGTTTTTAACATATATATTATCTTATCTATTTATGTTATGACGGGAGATAAAGATTTACCGACGCTAAAGTTATGTACTCGTATTTGTGAGATGATGACTGAAATACAAAAAAAAAACCTGACAAAATACTATATTTATGCAGTTGAGTCATATATTAAAGATAAAACAGATCGGTGCAATGAATACTTACTTTATAATCTTTAAGTAAAATGTCAAAACTTAATGCAAAAATCCTTTAAATTTATTTATTGATAAGACACGCTAACAGCACTAAATACATAACATGTTTATACTACGAATATAAGCAATGGACACTGGGTGTGCACGTCAATTGTTTTGCATATTTTTAAGTCGCACGAAAAGACAAAGTCTGCAGTCATATATCTCCAATGTTGTATCGTATGTAAAATGAGAACAGAGGCTGGGGTCAATATGGGTTCCTTGTGGAATGCCGGAAGAAGCTGTGTATTGCGTGACCATTATTAACACCAAATGACATTTTGTCAAATACGAACGAAATCGCTAACTCCATAACTTTTTAATTTGTTTATCGGGCACCAATAGCAGACTCCAAGACGAACGCGTTAAAAAACTCCTTTTACAGAGATTCGATTTAATGCCCTTTATCAATTTTTCATAGAGATATGATATGGAGGATGCTAAATAAGCCTCAATGTAGTGTCTTTTCCTGAATCCATTTTGATGTGATGGAAATGAACGTATTCAAACAATGACTTATGACATTTCAGACTAAAGATTCGAACAATTTTGACATACAAGAAAGAATTAAAAATGGACTATAATTGGTTTAGTTATTATTTTGACGGTCTTCTACACGTCCGAGAACATACCAGCACCCAATATTTTATTAACAGTGGTAAAGTAAAAGCCATTCCGCTGCGCTTAATAAAAACCGGAGGATTTTTTTCTGGGTCCGCTCCTTTAAAACATTCAAGTTTATTTATTGCAAGCAAAATATCACGTTCAGTTATTGTAATATTACTTTAGGACTCGAAAATATTATATTATATATAATAAAAAACATGGAAAGGTTTCCCAATTACATGTCAGATTTATTTTTGCATTCACCGGCGAACATAATGTGTGTGAAAATAAAAAGCTTCAATGAAGTTTTAACGTATTTATAAATCAAAATATCTTCAAATTGTAAACATATTCAGAACCCTACATTATTCTGTGTATTGTCATGAAATCTAACAAACTGACAGCGGTATAAATCTCCACCATTTTGCGATTGGATTGGTGACTGTATTGAATAGTATCCAATCACTTAGGGAGAGACACGCCGTTTCCGCAAAGCCGAAATAAACGGGCATCGACGTGAGAACTTTCGGTTCACCCGACTGCGTCCATTCTTCCCTCCCCTATCAATGGAAATTTTCATGGATCTCTTTCAATCTGCATTCGCTTCGTGTTTTAAAATCTGTCTTCTTACGGGGCTTGAATATTTACATTTTATCTAGATATATATAACTCCATGTTTACATAATTTTGAGTAGAGATTAAATAAATAATAATAATGAAACATCATATTGGAATGTTTGCCTTCATAATAGTCTCGTTTAGTAATTTTGGCATAAAAGCCAGAACTCTTATCTCTTTTCTCTCGTTTTCATCAGTTCTTCAATAAACATGAAACACTTCGAAGTTAACTTTGCTAAAAATTGTGAGTTCAAAGAAAGAAGTACACTTTGAATAAATAATGAAAGTGAGCTCAGATATTTTCGCTGAGACAAAAGTTTGCAAAAAATTTTGAAGGTTATTTCGAAAACTCATCCGGAACAGTTATTTGTAGTTCGTAGAAATTATTTCGATAGGGTGGGAATCAAACCCACGAACCGCTACGACAAACCCAATAACTTAGCAACTGTGCCAACTGAGTCACCATTATAACATGTAAAATAAATTACTGTCTATGAAGTCCTCTCACCATTGTAATAAATCTTGGGATCAAATCAAAATCTTTGAATCCTTACTCTGTCCTAGTATACAGAACCACATAAATCACTACCTTAATACCTGTCAGCACGGTTTTGTTAAGTCAAGATCAACCAGTACTAATTTAACCTTGTTTACTGAAACGATAGTGGAAATCCTAGATTGTGGGAAGGACGCTGATGTAATATATACTGACTTCAGTAAGGCATTTGATAGAGTACCGCATAATATTCTCTTGTCAAAATTGAGGGCGTACGGCATCACTGGTTCATTGCTAGCGTGGTTGGAGTCATACTTAAACAACCGTAGCTTCTATGTTGTCGTCAATGGTTTCAATAGTACACCCTGCAAAACATTATCAGGCGTACCTCAAGGATCACACTTAGGTCCTATTCTTTTTAATGCCTTCATTAACGATATTCCCAGTTGCTTCTTACATTCCAAACCATTTATGTATGCTGATGACTTAAAATTGACTTGCGTTTGTGAAACTGTAGAGGATACAAGACAAAATCAAGAAGACATCGACCGCATGTTCGAATGGTGTCGTAGTAATGGTATGGAGTTGAACACAAAAAAATGCCACCATATGAAGTTTACTAAAAGAGTTAACCCTCTGAATAGTACTTACAATATTAACGGTATTGCTATAAAAAAAACTGAGGAGATTAGAGACTTGGGAGTGTTATTTGATAAGAAATTAACGTTTGGCCCTCACATAGAACATATTGTTAAAAAAGCATACAGAGTGTTGGGTTTCGTTATGCGGAACACCAAAGTTTTTAAAAACAATAGTGTTCAGATTATATTATACAATAGCCTCGTACGGAGCATAGTAGAGTACTGCAGCGTTGTGTGGAGGCCCCACTATGCGACACACTCGCTAAGACTGGAAAAGTTACAGAAACGGTTCGTGTCATACCTAGCTTACAAAGATCGAATACATAAAAAGGTAAGGACCTAC
>DWHO01003091.1:0-12422 GCA_018247575.1 Eurytides lysithous rurik | reverse complement strand
TATCTGTTTTCAGTACATTTTGTATTAGGATGACGTCCTACTTCTTGCGGCGTTATTATCGCAGCAGTGTGTAACTAAATGACCATCCTAATACAAAAGGTACTGAAAACAGATATCGCAGTAACGCATGCGATATTATCGAACGATAATAACGCGCCTGTGTGGCCTTTACATGCCTCGTTTCTTAATTTATATAAAATGTTAAAAACGCTAAAATAAATAGACCATCTACACCTATTCACCGTGATATCTTAAAATAAATTTTAAGATATCACGGTGAATTTATTTTAAGATATCACGGTGTCTGTATAATTGCTCGTTTCACCTTAGCAGTGAATCAACTGATTATCAGATCGTTATCCATGCACGCTCCTTTATTCTTTACTTCGCCTATGTACCTATAGAGTTATATATAAAAAACGAAAAAGATACAATATTTTATTGACACGTTCATGACGTTGTTTTAAGGATTCGTCCGATACGACAATATGCATGATTAGCTACAATACGAGGGGAGTTTAATAAGTAATGAGAAGACGTATAAACACTTTAGTAAGAAAATAAAAAAGTAGTGGCAGCCACAGCCTATACAATGGTTATGATGAATAAAAAAAATATTTAGGCAGTCGTTTGTTCTTTTTTTTGATCGAACACATTTATTGTTCTGTTGGGACAAATTAGCAAAAATGAAGAAAATTGAAGTTCGTACGGTACTTATATATATGTGATTAAAAAAATTTACTACAGACCAAGTAAATTTAGATTTGCAAAAAACATCAGGAGTTCACGCTCATTGTTATCCTACGCTTCCAAGGTGGTGTACTGAGCTTGAAAGAGGAGAGCATCAATGACGACATGCGATAAAAATAGAGAAAATCATTTAATCAAATGTCCGAAAGTGGGCAAACTTTCCACCAAGACAACTCGCTAGCGTATAAGTGAAGGTTGCGATGGCTGCTTTCATAGATTCTGGGTTTGAATTGAATAGCATCCGTCATACTCACCAGACCTCGCTCCTAGCTTTTTTTTATCTCTTCCCACGGTTAAAAATCACCTCAGAGGCCAGAAATTTGAAGATGGTGACGCTGTGGTTGCCGCAGTATAGGTGTTTTTAAGGGGTCAAGAAGATTATAAACTCTTAAAAGGTGATTATTCCGAAAAATAAGTTAAAAGACATTTGTCCTTATCATTCTCATTACTTATTGAACACTCCTCGTATCAGTTCACTCACATTTATAACCAAATGAAGAGACTTGCGAATCGGTCGCTTGTAAACAAGCATTACTTGTGTGACACAGTGATACTTATTATTCCAAAAGAAACTACAAAATTCAAAACTCTGACTAACTCTACACTGTGCTCGCTGTTTGAGTGGTACTTTTCTTAGAACGCAAGAAATTGAATCACACTTAGAATACAAATAATATGTCCAAATACGAAATAGATCAACACTATTGGCTACGGAATACCAAAGCAATCATAAACTGTAAATAACTATAGTAATAAGATGATGCTTTCGATGAATATTTAGTATATTATGCAATTATGAAAAGCCGTCCAATTTTAAGCCTACTGTAGGATTCCCACATTGCAATTAAGTATAAGTGCGGCCCAGCGGACCCAGTGTATTTGACACAAGATATGAAAACTGGATATCTGATTAACTTTACCATACTTGAATCTTTTACGTAGCCACAGTACTTTCAAGGACTAACGGGCCTATTTATATCAGAAGTCTGCTGAGAGGCTTTAGTATCTTATTATTGGTTATTTTATATCTTAACTTTTAGGATAATTTATTAAATTGTACAACATTTAAAAAAAAGTTACAAATGGTAATAATATCACAATGTTTAATGAACTTAAAAAGACTGTCACTTGAAAGAATAAAAAATTATAAGTAATCTATTTTAAGAGATTTTTATTAAATGAAAATTCTATTCTAGAAAAAATTTAAATAGCATTATAGTTTATATGAATGATGGGGATGAAGAGTTAACTTTTTTCTATTATTTTTATTACAGGCGTGAAACTTTTGCTAGAAACCTAAATAAATACAAATTTCTCTTTATTTATTTGTATCTTAACGTTTCTTTATTTTTAATTTACCGTGATGACTTCTTTCGTTTCATACAAAATTACACATTACTACATATAGTTCACATACAAAATTAAAAAAACATCACCATCACCACAATTATTTGTAAACATAGAGTTAATATGTTCGTACATACGATTTACTTTGCTGCTGCAATTCAACAAGATAAAATATCAAGACGATAATAATAACACCTAATAGTAATGCTCACCTGTATATTTTATTTCATAGAAAGGATCAATTCACGGAGACACAAGATAAAAACATTATCACTCAACAAACACTGAAACACTGCCGCCGTCGGAGTATCCTAATATACTGGCAAAATGTTCCAATTTGGTGTTCGGATCGGTTTTTTACAACGTTAACGATCTGTTCATGTTTCAATTCGAATTAATTCGTTACTAGTTAAGAGGCGACGTGGAACGCGTGCGCCCCGCGTTGGTGTCGACGCCGAAGAGCCACGAAGCCTCCTCGCCCGCGGGTTATATGTGACACGCGCCCTTAATGTGGCCACAACAACAGTTTTTAATTAAAAACGTTTATTAATACTAGTTAAGGCGGGATTTCTGCCAGTTTCAGCGTGCGCCCGCGACGCTTTCAGCTGAAAATTCGTGTAACGCTTTTCGCTAGTAGGTTTTCGGTGTATTTTTAGTTTGTATCGATTATTGCTTACCTCGTCCCGCAGCAGCGCAATGAAAATTTATATTCGGTTAAATTTTACGGGAGTCAAGCTTTTGAACGAAGGATTCACGATTGCTTTTGTCGAAGGATTCACGTCTTGTGTATGTATTATACATGAAATATTATAATTTTCAAAAGTTTAATTTCTTTATCTTTCGTAATGCACAGAAGTCAGTACCAAAACGTTGATACAGCGGGCTATTGAAACAAATATATAAATTTTGTTATACTAATGAAACAATGAATAACGTAGTAAGAATATTGAACCAAAAGTAAGTAGTATCCATTTAATTGACTTGATTCTTTCACGTAGCTTAAAGTCGACCAGTTAGTTCTCTTTAAAAGTTTAACGCTGACCTTGCAGCTGACATTTGGTATGCCCCTTATTAACAGACTTGCTGGTTACCGCAAACTATTCCGCGTAACATATAGCAAAGATAAAAAAAATATTCTATCAAACAAACATGAAAGTCTTCTAAATATTTATATTATCCCTATTTAATAAAAAAATCCCTATTTAATCCCTAATCATTTTCTTTTAGCTTGCACAGAACTAAAATAATAATCACACCAAATGTCCCATATATATGGAAACAAAATCCGCGTCGTGAAAACGATAAATATATTTTTTTTTCATACTATTATTAATATAGTAGTACTCTACTATGCAGCGCTAGTTTTTTCCTTAACAGGCATAATGTAACAAACTTGAAAATTCTGTCATGGTAGGTCATTGTTAGATGCCCGATCAGTAACGGTCTTTATAGCCAAAAGAAAATATAATTTTTTAGTTAATTTGATGCATGAAAAACTTTGTATATTATTTGGCTCACGATACAGCAACACATTTTATTTGCTATAACTAAAAACACTCGTACTACGTATATTGAACAGTCGATAATCATAGTCAGGGAACTGGGCATACTTAAGACGGTCTTACTGATTTTATGACTTTAAGCTGATCCTGATGACATACTCTACCGAATTCCGTCATCTCCTAGATTCATATTTCGCATATATCGACGCTGGAAAACAAAAACATAGTAAGTAGCAAAACCAAAATTATTAACCAGCCATACACCAATCGTGGTTTAATTTACTGATTTCAACAATGTAATTAATGGTTTCGATTTTTTATAATTTATATTAACCGACTTCATATAAATCGTACTTAGTTTTAATATGTTCACAGTACAAAGTGTAATCAGAATGAAATTTCATACCTTAAGCTTCTGAGGAAGCCTTGCGATATTTACAACAAAAATACGCATAATTAGGGAGAACTCGAAAACTACTTGTCAAATCTAGCTAAAATTTATATGCCTATTTAGGCTATTTACTTAGGCTTTCGAATATAATAAGAATCGTCAAAATCGGTACACCCAGTAAAAAGTTATGAGGCAACACACACAAAAAAATACAGCCAATTGAGAACCTCCTTTTTTTCAGTCGGTTAAAAAGTGACTCCACATATCATTTACTACGTTTTTGCTTTGCTTTCCAGCGTTTTTATATAAATATACTAGCAATAAGTAAATGAATGAGTTATGCTGAATCCAGAGCACAGCACGCGGGTGTCAAATACTGAAAATTTTGTTAGACTATAGCCTAAGAAAGGTTCTACATGAGTTTTAAATAGGGGATGAAAGCCTACGTTAAAATTCACATATTTTAAACAACCATCATAAAAACTAACATCTACATTTTGAGAAAATTTAAGGATAAAAATCAGTACATACTACTAGTACACTTATATATAAAGATTGTTATGAAATATTTACAGTCGCAGTCCTGGGCCGTCTATTATTTCAAGAGGTTTATTTATTATATTAGCAGAATTATACGTGAGATACGCCTGTATATTCAAGAAATAGTCATTTGAGTACTTATCATGTCCTAAGCTTTAAAAATAACATAGAATGAAATGAAATGAATTCTGCTCACCGTCGATATTTCCTTACTTCTTGAGAAAATTTACCTTCCCTGTCACATTTGTTTATTTCATTATACCACCTTTTCAAGTCACGCTTGGGTTATTTATTTAAATATCTAGTGATGTGCAGCTTAATACAAGAATACACATGGTACATAAATGGTCTAACGTCTTAGAACAGCAACTTAAATTAAATAAAAGATAAAACAATCGTAAATTCTAACTCAAGAGTTAACGACAACGTATTACAACAAACTTGTTAAGTAGAATATAAAAATTTTACGTTTAGTTATATAACGCCTAATATACAAGTATTGTGTAACAATACCTAATAAAATACACTACCAACAACCAGCGTACTAAAAAAATTAAACGCAGGCGAAGAGTTATTTGGAAACTTAAGTTTTAAACAACAAAACACAACAAATCTGAACGTAAATAAGTATATCAACAAAAATATTATTAGGTTTTTTTTTATACACCAAATCCAATATCTAGATGAAATAAGAATGAACAAACCCAGGCTTATGCATGTATTGTTAGATTACCCAGCCGACGCTAGACAAACTAGACAAATTAAAAACTACTTAACCGATTGAAACAAGTCACTTTATTTACTTAAAGTCAATGAAGAAGATATTTATTTATTTATTTAAACTTTTGCGTGTTCACGTGCACGAGTTTTAAAAGCGTGACAACTTTTGATCATCCTATTTTCGAGGAAATTGCTTTTCTGTTCCATAAAAGTATAGTCTGTATAAAGAAAGAAGAGTGGGGAGGACAGAGAAGAAGGCCGAGCGAAGAATTTTATCATTAATAAAGAAGGAAAAAACAAATGAAATGAAGGAACAAAAGAATTGGAAGTGGGGAGATAAGAAAAACGGCGTTGTAGGAGGGTGCAGAATGGAATAAAATGTTGTCAACGCTCTTAAGGAACGTCTTTACGTATAGGAAGCCACTTAGCTGTGAACGGTATGAAGAGTTATGGTCATATCTACGGATGTTGAAAATGAATCGAATTGAGAATTCGGTCGAGTTTATTAAGGTGATCTGCATTCAGGTCAAAGTAGCACACATCACGATAGTCGATTAAAGGAATGATTGAGGCCTGTGCAAACATTTATTTACTTTTTATACTCGTTACTTTTTGACTGACATTAGCGACTTGAGATTTACACATAAAGTCTTATCAATATATAAAAGCCAAGATTCACATTCAAGCTGATAGATATGGGTATGCCATTAAATAAAATTGGAGCGACATTGTCTAGACCAGTGGTTCTTAACCGGTGGTCAGCGGACCACTGGTGGTCCCTGTAAGCATCCCAAGCGGTCCGCGGTGCCATCCTAATAAATATGTTAGATGAGTCCACACGATACAATAAGATCGCGCTCGTTCGCGAGAATTCTTCGAAGGTCAATTAACAAATCTTAAAAAATTTAAACTTGGACCCAGTGGATCTAGTTATGCAACATCTTAAAAAACATTATCTGCATCGTTTGAAGTTTCAAAGTTGGTTGTCAAATCAAAAAAGCACACACAATCGGGGAATCTCTAATAAAGCCTTGCAAACAAGCTCAAAAAAAAAACGTGAAATATCACTTTCTAACAACACAGTGAAGTCACGTATTCAAAAAATGTCAATTGATATTTCACAAGTAATTTATAAAATAAAAAGAAGTCCTTATTTTGCATTACAATGTGATGAATCTACCGACGTTTCGCAATGTTGTCAATTACTTGTATTTATTAGATTTTTGGATGACAATAAAATGTTTAAAGAAGAGTTACTATTTTCTCAAGAACTTGAAACGACGTCGCAAGGTTCAGATGTTATGGATGCAATAAGTCAACATATAGAATTATGTGGGGCTTGCGGGATATTGTACGGTGCTCCTGCTATGCTTGGTTCCCGCTCTGGTATTGCAGCATTGATAAAAACCAAAAATCTGTTTGCAATTACGACGCACTGTGTTATTCATCGTCAAGCACTAGCTGCCAAGACGCTTCCTTTGACAATGAAAATAGTTATAAAAGTAGTAAATTTCATTAAAAAGAGTGCACTCAATACTCGTCTCTTCAAACAATTGTGTTCCGATATGAACTCTGAACATGAAACTTTGCTTTTCCACACGGAAATGCGTTGGCTTTCCAAAGGAAACATGCTGTTGAGGTTGTACGAACTAAGAGAGTAAGTAAAAATATTTTTAACTAACAAACTTTAAGGAAAACAAAGAGTTGTTTGATCGGTTCTGCGAGTCCAAATTTCAAATACATTTTGCTTATATAGTCGATTTTTTTTTGCGCAACTAAATAAATTAAACTTTCTACTGCAGGGGTCGGGAAATTTGAAGTTGTAAGGCATGAGCAATATTTTTGCTTATGAAGATAAAATCAGTGCGTTTATCGCTAAAATCGAGCTATTGATCAACAAGGTCGAAAGTAATAAATTTTCTGTGTTTAATAAGCTCAATCAAATTATTGATGGACAGAGTGCTGAAATTAAAGGAGAAATACAAAACATGATATAACATTCAAAAAACTTAAAAATTGAATTCAATCGCTATTTTCCCGACCGCGAGGATAAAAGTATTCAAAAACTGATCCGCAATCCATTTATTTTAAAAGTTTCTGAGGTGCCTGATGAAGTTCAAGAAGAAGTAATTGATATGAAACACGACAGCAACTTAAAAGATACATTCGAATCAGGAATTAATCTTGCAGAATCTTGGAGCCAAAAGGCAATTTCTTTACCAAAATTTCGAGACATTGCTATTCGTTACCTAAATTTATTTTCTTCGACATATGTATGTGTACAGGGGCGCTTCTGATTATTAAAAACAAGCATCGAAATCGGTTGGATTCCACTGCCAATATGCGTTTGAGTTCAAGTAACACTGAACCAAGGATTCAGAATTTAGTAAAGAGTATTATGCGTATTTTATTTATAGATGAATTAGAACAATCATTCCATTTATTTACTGTACTGTTATGTATTTATTTGTACTGTATTTGTAAGGTACTTTCTACAAACTAATTAACCAATTTGGTGGTCCATGGCTTGAAAGAATTTTTGTCAAATGGTCCCCGCATGACTATAAGGTTAAGAACCACTGCTCTAAAGAATCTTCAACAGTTAGATTCAGCGTATGCTCAAAACATGGAATATGCCGATTGCCCAGCAAATCGCATATTTTGATCATCTTAGTAGCGTTGTCTGTGACAATGGCTGTGATTTTACCACTTAGTTTCCATTCTGTTAGTAAGTTAGTAATAATTACGGCAAGATTTTCAGCTGTGTGTGTAGTGGGACATCAGAGGTAGTCAAAATATAGCTTTCTAAGTCCCTCAGCGGTTAGTGCGACATGCTTAACATTTTCAAGTGCAGTAGCAAGCTGTACGGCAATTAATGCCGCAAATATACAAAAATTCAAAGGCTGAAAGTCTGTAGTTCGTCATTAAATATTTAGTAATTTCTTTTTTATTACTTACCAGAGTAATAAAAAAGAAATTCAACGTAGTTTGAAACATGGCACGATGAGTTATTGAAGTGTTTGAATATTGTTCTTGCTCAGTTTTACTTACGACAGGTATCTACCCGGGCTCACCTTCAACATTACTATCCACTTCCACTGTAGTCTGAGGATGGTTCCTTTTCAAGTGAGCCAATGTATTAGTAAGTTCATAGCATTTTTGTCGAAATGGTTCCGTTTGATGGATTTTCCTTTAACCTTCGGCATCCTGCAGTACAATAAAATGCGATTCTTTTGCAAAAATTTCAAGTTAACTAAACCAGGTAGTAATTAATTAGGTAATACCTATTTACTTTTCGTTGATTTCCCACACCGTTTTTACTTAATCTGTTACCCAACTAGAACTTATTGAACTAATGCAACATACGCAAGAGAACTACGGAACAGACTGAAATTTGTCAATTGTGTTGCTCAACGGCGGCAAACGGTACGGTAACTCCCCGATCAAAAATAATATAAACTAGGTCTGATTTTGGTGTTCGGAAACACGAACAATGATACTCAAGCGAATCCAAATTCTAAGAGTAATCGATTGTAACAAACAAAAACCGATAAACACCGGTTTTTACGAAAACCGTTTTTTTTTCAGGTCTTTCTAAAACCGGTTTACATCACTACTCCTTTAAAATAAATCGTGTTCTAAGTTGAAATATAATAAATACTCAACGCAGTTTCGTTTCAAGCTCTTGAACTTAACTTACTAACTAAAACTTGAATTAACTCGTTGAACTGCTATTTATTGTCGGACAGCTACTACTCAGACAGACAATTAAATTTTCTTAGTAATAAGAGGAGGGATTGATGTAGAAATATTAGTTTTGCTGCTCAAATAATTTGTTATTATTCAAAAGAATTGTTTCACACATTTATATGAATGTTTGTTGTTATATATACATATAAAAACATAACAAATGCTGTGAAATGTTCACAACGAGCTGGACTCGGCAATTCAGTTCAAAGGGTTATAAGTCAACATTTTCCTTTAGATTTTATTCCATCATTTGCGGTAAGTCGTTAAAGTAAATAAAAAACAGAAAGGGACCTAGGATTGATCCCTGTAGTACATCCAATTAAACTATAGAACTCGATGAGAAAACGCAATTTATGTTTACATTTTTTTATGTAGTAGGAGGCAAACGAGCAAGCGGATTACCAGACCTATTAGTAAGCGATTACCGCTGCCCATGAACGTGATCAAAATCCAATGACCTGCAAATACGTTTCAAATTGGGAATTCTTGGAAGTGGGACGCATAGTGAGGAAGAGGAGGGATGATACTTTTTGAGCATCTTTCATGACGGAGATTTTTATTTATCTCGGAAAATACACAGTAAAAATGATAAACGCAAGAGTGATGATTCGAGGGAAACCGCGGTTTAAGCCTTGAATATTATAAGTTGCAATTTATGTTGAATAGAACTTAGATGGGTAGTGGGAGTGCAGGATATTGCCAACAAAAGTTATCTGACGATAAGGTAGTACCGCCGCTTTACTCTCACTTTAACTTCTCTAACGACGAAACTTCAATAGCTACGAAACATTGTACCTGAACAACTCTCAGCAAAATAGCATTCCTTATGTAGGAAGTAAAATATTTTATATGTTTCATATTTTACCTGCGACATACACCTGCGAAATATTGTCTGTTAATTGTTTTCTATTAAAAAGAGAACATATTATTTTTTTTTCATCAATAAAGATGGCAGATATTACCCAAATTTGAAAATCAATTTAAGTGTTTCTGCTTTCTACTGATGAAAATTAAGTAATTTTCAACAGACCCTTTTTGGTACTAAATAACCATTGCTACATTTTTGTATCATTTGGTACTAAATACCATTGAGAAACAGACGATTCCTTAAAATAACATCGACTAAATAAGGATGTACGATTTTTTTTTCTGAAGGTAAAAGACCATACTACCCACGTCATCTCTCTTAAAATTGTAGAATTAATTAAAACATCTAATATAAATATTCAGTTTATGTATTGACTTTATTTTCGTATTCACGTATTACTTTTCAAAATCGGGCTTGGACATTGTCTTGTTTATAAATGTATTTAATACAAACTAAGCCGGGGCTCTAGTTCGCCAACTAAAATAGCGAGACGCAAACGAGATATGATAACTTGAATATTCAGTTGAAATTTAACATTCTGAATAACTAAGTTTTGGAAAAGATTATGACAAAAGAAATTAAATATATTTTTTATGTAATGCGTGTATAATTGATAAGAATTTTTTAAATAAGAATAAGATTTGAAATATGGCTTGTGTGGTGAATAAATTACGTCAATTTTATGATTAAGAAATTGTCCGTAGTGTAATTTTGACTTACTTGAAATTGTTTTCACAAGTTATGAAGCGATTATGTTGTCAGCTATTGGTATGTTGATAAGAATATGTTTCTTTTATGTTGTAAGTTCTATTCCTAATTCCTCTCTCTATTTGAGTGTATGAAATTATTTTAATATTTATTTATCGTCGCGGGATATATCATTTTATCATATACTATCTTTTCATCAATGTCTACAGCTATACGTTGACCAACCCTCTAGATATCCTGTTCTATTCCTTAGATATGAAATTAGCGTTTTATCGAATTGGTTGGTCACTTTGATCTCAAATATTTGTTGTGTGGTCTGGAACTACAAATTTAAATTAATTTCAAATTTAGTTAAGTATTTCTGTTTAGAGTTTACTGGTTCACTTGCCACTCGCACCGTTTTATTTTTATGACGTCGCTCTGTTTACAAAGTGAAAAATATCATAAAATATTGCGTTTTTTATGGATATGAGTTCTAAATCGACACCAACGCTAAAACAGCTCGAAGGATTAATTATGTATATTGTGTAACCACTGTAAAAGAAAGCGCGGTACGTTTCTGGATCCAACTTTGTCGTTCTGGAAGAGACTAATTGATAATAAAGAATTAAAGTTGATCGTGAAAGCAAAAATCTATCGCAAATACATCGGTGCTAGCGGCACGCTTCTTTGTGGGCGATAAAACGATTTTGATTAATTTAAAACAAATTGGAAACGTGAAAAAGCTTAAGAAATGGGTACTGCATAAATTAAGTGAAGCATACTGACAAACACGCATTGAGTGCTGCACATATGACTCAACCATCACAATAACAAGGGAACTTTGAATTGTATCGTTACTTGTGATGAAAAGTGCATCCTTTACATCGCAGTGGTAGAACTGGCCAAAAGTTGATGGTTCAGTGCTCGTGTTATACATTACAGCTTCGTAAAATCTGGCCAAACGATTACGGCAGATCTGTTTTGTCAACAATTGCAAACCATTATAGAACGTTAGGCAGTTAGGCAACCGAAAATTGAAAATAGTTCTAGCCCACTGTTGTGTCAGGACAATGCTAGAGCCCATATTTCACGACGGATGGTTGTTAAATTAGAGGAGTGGCGATATGAATGAATTAAATTCTAATGGGGTCCAAACGGCCAAAGATTTTATTGATTCTCGCTCCCATAATGTTTTCAGTAATGGAATAAAGTGCAATGATAATCGTGGCACATACTCCGTATATCGATTGACTAAATATATAATTTCGTATTTTTATAAAATGTATATTTTATTTGTAACAACTAAAATATATAGTTTTAATCGGCTTCTGCCTTCTCTCTGCTTTTGCATTCGTTTTGGGGTATTTAATAATATAAGATTTACTGTACGTTCGCACTAAAAAAACTTTTAACATGCAATGTTTCGCAATTCCTGACATGAAAGATATCACAAGATATGTTTTGTTCATGTTAGCTTTCACATTCCCAGAATACATATAATTTTCTGAATGAGTTTCAAGATTTGTTGTTAGCTACGTTTCCATTGACAACAAACATTTTCGTTGTTCATATTTCTCCATAGATCTGCCAACGTTTTCGTTCGGATTGTTATTATTGTTATTGACTGCCATAACTTATCAAAAATCTTTTTCTAATGTAGTTTCTATATATAGGTTAGACAAAAACTTTACAAATTTATTTTTGAAGCAGTCACGTATGCAATATTGTAGTTTTCCTAGATACTTGATTTTCCAAAAATGCAATACACCTGGTTTTTTTTTATGGCATAGGCTGACAAACGAGCAAGCGGCTCACCTGATGGTAAGCGATCACCGCCGCCCATGGACATTTGCAACATTACAGA
>DWHO01003090.1:0-12427 GCA_018247575.1 Eurytides lysithous rurik | reverse complement strand
TATACACCTGGGGGTCGGGAGGTACCCAGGGTTGGCCGCTAGAACTGGTTTAACGGTCCAGCCGCTCTTTCGAGCATTCGACGTCACGCACCACAACGCCGAAATGTCCGGATTTTTTATTGAGGTTTACTCCTCGCGGCCCGGCCGGTAAAGGCAAGACCCTCAGCTCTGCTGCAGGCCGCGAGACATGTCCACGACACCTGCAACAGCGTACTCCCACGGGAGCCCGTAATGCCCTAATCCAACTAAGAAACAACAACACAAAGTCATTGCCCTCCGCGGGGTTCGAACCTGCGACCTCCGTTTTGTAAAGCGTGAGCCTATATAACTAGGCCACGGAGGCAGTAGCATCAGAACAATATTAATACATTTGTGTTATAGATAAGATAAATAAGCTTGATAAATGGGTGCCCCACGAATTGAACAACCGCCAGCATGACAATCGTGTTGATACCTCAACCTCCTACCTCCATGTTCTGGCTAATACGGGCGTTCTAGCACCCGCAGAGAACGTCGGCCTTCTCAGGCCATAGTTGCGCCGGGGTCGCGAAAGGTTACGTTTTCGTGTTCCCGTGTCCCCGGCATATGCGACGGTGATTGGTGCAACGTGGGTTTTTTAGTGGGTATCCGTTCCACCTGGGACTCCCACGTACCCCTGCCGAATAAAAATGCCTTGTTCAAAATGTATATGACATTTTGAATCTCGTTGTCTCTTGCAATGCAAATTGGATTATTTTTGACAACCGTATCATGGCGATATGTACAAGTATAGTGGCGGAAGTGTTTTGTGCGATGTTGAGGAAGCTTCCAAATCTCCAGTCAGCTTTGGTTAATTGCTCATCCACTGCTCCTGTATAACAACACTCAACAGACGGTCTCTAAAAGAGGTAGAATTGCCAAAACAAGGCGTCTAAATAAAATGACTTCTTCTAATCCGTCACAAATATACTTTGAGGTCACTCAAAAGTAAATACAGACTTTTGAGCGACGTATGATATGGCTTACATTAGAAAGTTTTTACGTTAAATATTCTTGATAGGTATATAGTATTCACTTATTGTAAAAAAAAAAACCTGTCGTATTATTTTCTTTTATTAAGTGGGTTATTAGAGCAGAGAATAAAAATAATTTTGACCGTGATTATGTGTTTTCTTACTACTGTTCAAACACAACTCAACTCAAATAAAATACAATTACATAATGGACTTGTTACTCACATTACCATTGTGTCTTTTCCTCACAATCACATATATGAATTATTAATTTTAATATTGGTTTGGGGGATGGTGGTCAAAGTATTTTTTGTATACATATTATGGCAACTCTTTATCTTTTTTTTATTTAATACAATAATTATAATATGATACAGCCTCGTTGTATTATGCAAATAACTTCAGTTATGAAGAGAGAATGGCGTTACTTAAGTCCCAAGCACTGCGAAAAGTTTAAATAACATTATATAACATGTAACAATGTAACACCAATGACGATAAATAAATAAAAATGCCAATGAAGGATTGAATTAAACTCTATCAACATTGATACGTGCGGTTAACTTTTATCTTTACAACTAAGTAAATATTAGATCTCTGCTATTTCCTTTCGGTCCCTTCGATCGAGGCTTCATCCGAGCTAACCTACTTTCCAAGTTGTTGCGTTTTATTATTACCAAGGCTATCGGAAAAACATTTTTTCCAGAATGTTTCTGCTTCGCATAATTATTAATTGTTGCTCAAAAAATATGCAAGTGTTGCCTTATGCAATGCAAACATATAGAGCCTTTCGAAGACACAAACAAAATGTACCTTTCTTTTAAATTTTAAATTTTATTTACTCAAGCAACTATGACGTCATTTAAGATAATTTTCTTGCGCTCTTCTTATTTCAAAATGATGATATTACGCCATTATTTTGCATCGATATAAATTAAAACTATTTTATAAATAATAACTAAATATTCTATGGTTATGATTATGATCTAAGGTCAAATGTGTCACTTACTATTCAGTTCACGAGTTTCTCATCTTATCATTTGTTCTAAAAAATTACTTACCTCATTTTCGCGTTGTAAATTTTTCCAAGTACGTGTTCTACGTTAAATATCTATTAAATGTCGTATTAAATAGTGCTTTTCAATAAAGTAAAGAAAAGAGGTGATACAATTGTGTCTATTGAATATGAGATTTCGCAGACGGTCGCCCGTAATCTTCGAAAGGTTCTCTGACCTAAATAGAGCCGAGATTCCCGTCGTTATGGACGTTCCATCCAGATACGACATCCTTAGAATGTCACAAATGCGAAGTAGCCTAAAGCATTTGGGTCTCTTATATCCTTCATGGCAGCTGAGTAAAGTCTGGCGACCGATTGAGATTTACAATCGTCGAATGTAAAATAATGAATTGTTGAAGACTTGAGTTTCATCAGTTTCATTCTGAATAAGCAAAATTCCGTTACTTGAAATTATTATACAACGAACGAACAGTAATTTCTTGTACTTGTGCGAATTATATTTACTATAGATTATTGTGTTGTAATTACGAAATTTTGTTTTTATATTTATTTATTTTTTCCTGACGTTTCGAATCCTTTACAGCATTAGCAACAGGTCAGGACAGTCTATCCCTTGTATTGTTTTATTTAATAACAATAAACTTACATAAAGCAGTAATAATATTATGGGTAAAGTTAAAACATTTATATTCATAATATTATTCTTGTCAAATGATTTCGGCCACGGCGGCCAACCTACAAAATATCAGTTAACTATGCTTGTTTTTACTCTCATCGGGTGCAGACAAGGTGACATTAAACCGATCTCTTATCAATGACCACGATTCATTGGATGATCTTTCTTTTTTTCAGGTCGTAATGCCCCAACCCAAGTAAGAAACAACAACGCAAAGTCATTGCCCTCCGAATGGGGGATTCGAACCCCCGATTTGTAAAGTGAGGGTATGTTACATTGGGCCACGGAGGCAGCTTATATTTATCGACACAAACACATATGAACGACGAAAATTATTATAAGTATATTTTATTATTATACGTAGATTTCCCCAGAGGAGGATCGGCTAGAAACTCTGTGAAAAACTGCTTAAGCTTTGAATAAAACTAACTAATTTTCCACGCGGCCTCAGAAAATTTATCTCAAATTATAATAAAACGCACCTGCACCCGAGATACGCTAGACATTTATTAAATTCTGCATGTACGAATTCCGTGAGCTGTGGTGTTCTACAGCTGTACTCAAATATAAATTAAGCTAGAATAACTCTATATAAGTTTCGTTTGAGGTTGCGATGCGAGCTTGCAAAGTTGTTCTTCTCATTTCTTAATTATAATTTAAGAAATGTGTACTTTTTAACATCTTATATCAGTACTTAAATAAAAAAATAATAGTATAATAGTCGGGTCATAAGCAGTGGCGCAACCCGCAACGCTCAAATTCAAAAATAAATTATTCGGGTATTATATGCTAATTAAGATTTATAAATTTTACTCCTCAGTAGGGCAAGCCGCGCTTTTGGGCTTGTACGGTAGTACCGCCACTGGTCATAAGTTTTGTCATGTTTATTGTGAAATAATTGACAGATGATAAAAAAAAGGAACATAACTAAATAAGCTTATTCACAACGACTCCCTTGATTTTGGATCACAATTGCCTTCAATCCTTATCAAATTATCATCAACATCTTAAACTCCTTAAAAAATACAATGTTCTTTGTAATATTTTGTAATCATTGCTAAGCTGGGGAGCTTGTATATTGGAGCTATAATAGTGGTGATGTAAAGTTAGGTTCGAATTTTCGCATTTTAACTTTTCACGGCTATTGAGATGCAATATCATAGAAAGCTATGAATCTTTGATCTCTCATTAATGATAGTGTCACTTTTATTTTGTAAAATTTATATATTAGAGTCGATATAAAGAACAACATGGATTATTTAATTGAGCAAAAGTTAATTTCTGATGCTTATGTTTTAATGGATAAGATTGAACAAAGGAAAAATTTTAATACGACGATAGGGATGATAAAGACGAATTTATTGATTTCTTTTCCGGTTTCCGTTACAATCTGTTCGCGAATGGCGTATTTTCAATTTGGTATTACAACTTCTTGAATGAATGTCACGATGTCATTTTGTCTCTGATAGATGGAGATTTTCTTGTATTAAAGTAAGGCTTTATTTACAAACACGCTGATAGTCGACAGTTTTTCTACACCATATCTGGTTTTTATTTATTAATTTATTTATTTTATTTATTTACATTTCATTGCAAAACCTTGGAGCTAGGAATTACAAAGGGCCATTGGGCATTCTCTTTCAGTCAACCCGGGCCATGGAGAGATTTTGTGGTAGGTGCAATAAAAAAAAATAGTAATACTTCCCTAAACAAATAAAATTGCAAACTAATTAATAGATAAAAATAATAAATACTTTATTTTATATAGTTATAAAATGTTATACATAAATATGAATATATATATTGTGCTAGCGGAAATGTTAATACTTTAACTGTAAATGGTAATGATTTATTAACGCACTAAACAAACGTTTTCGTTTGTTTCGCTTCTGACGGGTTCCCGTGTTGTCGTGACGGTGGGGCTCTAGTGACCGTGGCCTGGTTATCCACGGTAAAGCCAAGAAGAACATAAAGACGGCCGGTCCGCGGTATAGGGCTGGCAGAGACGCAACCCAACCCATCGCAACCCATCCGCTGAAGTCTCGCGCAAGAGTAGGCGTTTGGTGGGTTTGGTTTTACGATGCCTTCTCCCTACCCTCCGCAGCTGAAACATTGTGGGTTGTGAAGCCCATTACCAGGTTCACCGATGAGAGGGAGGCCTGTATTTTTTAATATAGGCTCAGAACAATAAAAACCATTCATTTAATGGATTTGATACAAAAGTGACCAGAAACACATTGACGGCAGAAAGCAAAAATGCTGTATCTTGAAAATCTCCAAAATCAATGAAGTAACAATTTTGGTATATTCCAGTAAACTGTGTAGAGCAAGGTTTAAAAGGTTCAAAATACGTTCCTTATTTCGACTCTCTATCATTATAAATTTTTGAGTTATTAATTTTTAAAATCCTTTCTTGGCCGTGGTGTAAATTTGGATTTTTCGACATACGACAAAATCGCTTTCTACCATCGATATTTAGATGAACTTTATGAGAAACACGTCTTTTAATAGTTTCTACCGTTATATCCTTATTCTAAACCAAATATTCAAGAAACTTTCTAAATACAAGTAGTGTGAGATAGCGCTGCACTCAATTACTTATTAATTAGTTAAGTGATGTTGTAGAAAATACTATAAAGTGGATTCAACGGAAAATTAAAAACAATAAAAGTAAAATGCGTACCTCTGCTTTTTATACTGCAACGTGATAATAAAAAAATATTCAATTACAGTTCAGAATATTTAAAGTAGCATTTAACTAAAAAATAATAATAAAATTGGTGTTACATGCAAAACTTGTAATATCGTGGGTGGTAAAAATATTATCAAGAACATAAAACGCGTGTATAGTTCTGGTTAACGTGTAAATTTGCAATTTATGTGCTAATTTTGATCAGACACTGCATATTGCAATTAACTCTCTTGAAACAGTTTTGCATTAGGATGTGTACGTATATTGGAACAAAATTATACTATTAAATTCGTTTTTAATTTCTTTGATATATTTAGTGTTCCCAAATCTAATGTAAAATGAAATAAAGATATAGAACCAAACATTTTTATGCCCAACCCAAAAAAAAATATTTTTGTTTCTCTAAAGCTACCGATGGGGAAAAATAAATATTAGGGTACTGGAAGTAAGTATTAAAAAGATTTTTTTAAATTAATAAAAAAACTTAGAAACCCTAAAATCTATTACCATAAAAATGGATTACAATGCTTTTTTTTTCAAAAATCTGCTACATTTTATGGCAAAGGCCTCATTAAGGTAGACACGTGCAAGTTTTAATATGTTCCAGTCCAAAGAGCAATATCATAAAATAATTACTGGACAAAAACGTATTTTATATTTTCTAAGTTTTTTATTCTTGACTTCGTATCTTAAAAATAGAGAGATTGGATTGTAGCCTAAGTCACTGTTAAATTACGCGAGGCAAAATTTTCTAATGGATTACATTTAAATATTAAAATTTAGCAGCTGTAGTATATATTTAGGTAAGTCGTGTATGCGAGCTGAGCTCGTCTCGATTTAAAATGTCAAACGTTATATATGTATCTCGAAAATCGGACGTTACACTGTTACGGAAAGAGTTGTGTTGCGGGCAATGTTACAACAGGGTATAGGCGGCGGTATAAGGATAATATGGCCTCGATGACCGTTTGGCACAGATGCTAAGCTATTAGCTCCGGCATCGCAAGTCGTGGGTTTGATTCCCGCCCGGGGCAAATATTTGTACGAACTACAGATATTTGTTTCGGATCTGAGTGTTTGTCCGCGTTAAATTTAATTTAATAACACAAGATATTTCTATCTTACAATAGGGTCAGCGTTTTCAAAAAGAAAAAAAAACAATTTAGAATAATATATAAGGATAATATACATGTATATATATTATCCTTATCGTGAGGTAAGTAAGTGGTGTGATTGTTACTATAAATTATGAAATATAATTTTTATTCACAATATCTATCTCAAAAGCCATTGTTAAGCCGTTTTCAGTATTTCAAAGAAGAAAAGTTACCCAACGACCCGAACCCTCCTCCCTCTTCCCAACTTAAATGCCGGCAACGCATTTTTTATTTGCCCGCCTAATTCATAAAAGAAAGTAGAGAAGGTTATTATAGTCAAGGTATTTTGAACAGAACTGAACTGATTGAAATCAAAGTGACAATAAATTAAAATTAATCTCAATTACAATCAATAATATTTCATAACGTACGAACTTAATATCTAAAATTTAGATCTATAAAGTAATATTTGTAGATCTTAATTTTAGATTGTGAACGACCACTACATTTATTGATTTCTATATCGAATTATTAATAAATTCGAATTTTTAGATGGATGGATGGATTTCAAATATCAAATGTATTGAACTTCCTTAAAACATATCAAACCAATAATGGAATAAACAAACTAGATACTTACACAGTTAACCTTTTCACATTTAAACTTAGTAAATAGTGGCTCCTAACTCCCTCCTATTTCCTGCCTGCCCTTCTTCGATCGTAGCTCTGCCCAGGTTGACCTACTTTCGTGTCGCCTAACGTTTTATCAACCATGGCTTTGCGAAAAGCAATTTTCCCACTCAATGATGGTTTAGTAAAATTACAAAAAGTGCTATATAATCAACACGAAATTGAGTAAATCTAATACAAAACATAATCAGTAAATCTAATTTAAAACTTTAAATATATTTTACATATATGTCGAAAAATGTAAATATGTTTTATATCGAAAAAAATAGTGTAATGTTTAAGGTCAGTGCGCTTGTATTGCTTGTGAGCTTATTTATTGCGATGTTGTTGTCGTTAGTGACATTGTTATACAAATTCGTAATTACAGACATGAATTTTAGTTTTTTGAAATTTTCTGCTTACTGAAATGTGGTTCTTTTTAGATAAGTTATCTGTAAAATGTTTATGGAATCTTGTTTTATATTCTTTTATAGATTCATATCACATTTAACCTTAATGTGCGTTTCGTACTTGTAATGCCGTTGCTGCGATATAACGAGTTACTTAATTTGGTAACTTACTACGCTACTTTTGATCGGTGGTAGATTTGTATTGCATTGTATTGTATTGCCGGTTACTTCTTTCTTTTATAACTTTCATGAAAGTGCAAAAATTTGTAACTCACCTCCTACTAAGTACAGCTTAACTGTACACAATATGAAACCATTGTCCATTCTTTTCAAATTTAGCAAAAATATAGCGTAATTACATAAATTTTTTCTAAATTTGAATCGTCAGTTAAAAAAAGATATATAGTTAAAAGTTATTAATTTACATTATTCACTTAACTCAAATTATTTATAATTTTAGAGTTCCCTTTAAAAACATTTACAAAACTCTAAAATTATAAATTATAATCTGCCTGAAGGGAAAGTGATTTAGGAAGTTAACAATCGAGCTATTCTCTACAATAAAGATATTCTTAAAGAATGTTTCCGAGAGAAAAGGCTCATTGTAACAAAATGTGAACCACATTATTTTATGCTTAAGAAAAGTACTGAGAAAATTTTATTAATATTATGGAGTGCGCCGTTTTTTATAAGCAATGTCTGTTATTAATTTCTTTTAAAAGAAGTAAATGTTATAGCGGAATCAAGATCGAGCTAGAGAAGTACAGGCTATGACGGTGGGGCCATCTGAAAAAGGAAGTAAGCAGATACACCAAACACAACATGGCTTTGCAATTGCTTCTGAAGATGTCGTAAATATGGAAACAAAGAAAAATTCTCATCGCATCATGATGCGGAATACTAGCTAGGAAATGAGAGGTGACTATTTTGTCTAAATATTTGAAATCCAGTGTTACAAGGACAAGGAAATATTCCACATGCTTGTACATATTATATGACGACCCGTTTGGCGTTTTTTTAAGCTCTTGTTGTGGGTGGGATTCCCACCAGGGAAAAATATTTGTACGTACTACAGATAATTGTTACGAATCTGGGCGTTTCTCCGTGTTAAATTTATGTTTTTGATAAGTAGTTTAAGCAGCGAAAGAGCAAGAGAGCCTAATGGTAAGCTATAACCGCTGTTTATGGACACTGACAATATAATTTGCGAATGCGTTGCCGGCATTGAAGGTGGGAATTTTTTTCAGAAAAAGTAGGAAGGGGAAAGGAATTCCACCAGCTACTTCACTCACCGGACATAACACGGAAACACAAGCACATCCATTTCAAGTCGATTTTCTGTGAGTTCATGAAACTTATTTAACCGGTCCATTTAGCAAAAGCGGTAGCTGTTGATATACCGGCCTATAAACTTACCCACGTAAAACGTCCTTATAACATAAGAATATATTATTATTTTACAATAAGGGCGACTTTAAATATTTATTTATCATAGGTATAAGAACGGCATAATCCATTTACATTTAGAAAAACAATTAATTAAAGTTACATAATATTCATTTAAAATAATAATTGCATTACATTAAAATTTCTTACAAAATAATCACAATATCATTGATTCCATTGTCATACGTTCTTCTCACAATATTCCAAAAAAATAATCTTCCATTCTTCCGCAAACACATCAAATTCCCGGTTTGAGGTGTTCATCGAAGTAAGGTATAAGGAACAGGGGATTTCGATTGCGTTACTAACCGGCCACTGGGACAGCAAACAGCTCGTGTATTCTACCTGGTACTATTCAGATAAGGGACATCCATTCTATCAAAACTAGACTACGCGAAGTCTGGCACAAAACTAACAAGTGGGCTTTTCCAGTGGTATGTAATGACTGTTAATACTACTATAATAATGCTGAATAATGATTCACCCTATCAAACGCCTTTGGAAATCAAGGTACAGAGCGCACTGGAAATCAAAATACAGTCCTCCACGGTCGATACACGTAAAAATAAATTGAATTAAAAAAATACATATTCGATATGTCCTAAATTGTTTAAGAAAGTGACAAGACTGAATTCTATTCAAAGGTCTTATTTATATTCGTACACTTTTTCATACCTAATTTCACATCTTATTAGGTTTGGCTTCTAAAGCCAAACCTAATAAGATGTGTTGTAACTTGAAAAATGTCATTTTCTGAGTGTAGTTTTTCGCTCAGAACTTAACGGTAAGATTTTATAGTGTTTCTTGTTCATTATTTTTTCTTGTTTATTTTTTTAGAAACTTGAATAGGTCAAATACACATCCCCTGATTTTTTTTCTTTATTTATTTATGTTTCATTGTGACTGATATTTGCACCAAAAATATTGGATTTACAAAGGGTGGACTTAATGTCATTAGGCAGTCTTGACCCATAAATGTATGGACAAATTGTACAAACAGCGTCACTAAAAAATTCTTTTTTTTTTAATTTACTTTGTTAATACGAATCTGTACTAACGCTAAAAGAATTCCAATTGACAGACGGTTACTCCCTAACAGCTGAGGTTCCCGCCACGCCATACTCTGAATATGAAGCATGCCAATAGCGTCTGGGTTCCCTTCGAGCCTTCTATTGATCGGTATTAAACGGAGGATTGGAAATTAATCGACGATTTCAAATATTATTCCGTTTAATCATAAAGTCGTAGATTTCGGAATATATTGAAGCTGATAAGAAATGCGAATACGTTTTCAAATAACATAGACAACAAACTTGATTAACGTATCGTATGACGATTTCTTTTACTTATACTAATACAATACATATAGTATCGAATATATCACATTATAGAATTCAATTATTTTGTAGATTTTATAGCATTTAACTTTGAGTCTGACACTTAGCGTTTCAAATACTATGGCATTCCATAGACGGGCCGTTTCATGGCCATAAAAATTCGATAACTCTACGAAATATTTTATTTTTAAAGTTATTAGGACGAATTTATGATTATTATTAATATTAGGTATAAATCAAAACTGTGTAACAGCGCATATAATATATAATGTAATATGTTTTTTATACCGTCTTGGTAATACATATTAATGTATTACCAAGACGGTATTACCAAATATCAACGAGGAATTAGTTAATTTTAGAAAAACAGAATTAGCGATTGTAAAACAATACCCCGTTTAAGTTAAGTTTCGTAAAACGACATTAATATTCACTAGCAACAAATATTAGAAATAAAGTTTTACGGTGGTAGAGTCACACTGCTGAATGGGCCGGCTCGAACCGGATAAGTGCCACGAACTCACAGAAAATCGGCGTAAAGTGGAAGTGTTTGTGCTTTCGCGTTTCGTCCAGTAAGTGAGGTGGCCGGTGGCCCATTGTGTCCCATCCTTCTTCTCTACCCCTCCCTTCCTCACCCTCTCCTTCTCCTCCCACCGCTACCATCATTCCCTCCACTTACTTCTACTCCCTCCCTCTTTCAACCCCCCCCCCCTTAAAGGCTGGCAACGCATTTGCAAGTTCTCTTGCAAATGTCCATTGGTGGCAGTGATCTCTTACCATCAGGTGAGCCGCTTGCCCGTTTGTCAGCCTAATACTTAAAAAGAAGTAAAACCTAGCAAAGAAAAAGAATAGAAATTTTTAACATTAGCAACAACTAAAATAACTGTGAAATTATAGTTCCTGTCAGTTTTTATACTAGTACTACTTTTATTTGAGATCCGATCTATACAAATTGCATCAACCGTAATTTGAGGTCGTACTGATCAAAAAGGTAAACCATTCCAAACAATGAACGCTTTGCAATAAAGTTTATTAGCTGATATTTAATTTACAAGTAGCGGTGCTTTTGGGCTACGTCTTCGTCCGAAAATATAAATTATTATTCAGTAACAACAGTAATCCTTATCGAACGAGCAGTTCATTCAATTATTTTGCTTTTTTACTTCTTATACCTTATCCTTTTCGCGTGAATTGAGCTCTTTAATTCGATTACGTTTCACTATATTTGTTATATTGTGCTAGAAGTTGATCCACACGGTTAAAAATAGAACAATTGTGTCCGAAAGATTAAAAACCCATCAGTAATGTACAAAAGCAATTTCATACGCGCTGAGGATTGGATGCAATTGATTATATCAGTACGGGCCATAGCTTCATTTTCCATAAGCCGTCTATCGCAGGAGACCGTACTTTGTTCAATATTATGCCCTATATATAACCCTCGCATAAAATTAATTTTAACAAATTGACTGACAGCTTTTGTAATATAGGTTGCATTTAAATGTCATACGCTACAAGTATATTAGTTTTTTTAATAGTTAGTTTACATCAATTTAAACAATTTAGTGGCAGTGTAAAAGTAGTATTAGATTTATAACTTTACAGAAATACGAGATAAAGTTTTAATTATTTCATCCTATGAAATTTAAAAAACGCTTAGCGTTAGCATTTACACCGCCGAACAAAAGTTTGATACCGCTGATAAAAAACTTTTTATATTAGTAAATATTTTGCAAAATATTGGTGATAAAAAGTAATCTGCACACCTGTATATTCTATTGTTCATAAAGATGGCCTAAAAGCTTATACTTTTGTATATAAGCCAAGAAGGGCAATATACAAATATTGTTTCCAAACTTCAATGTAAGCCGAGTGAACTTCAATGCAGCCGAGCCGAGCAGTTCAAAATTCTGTAGGGACTATTTAGACATGAAACAGTCGGAAAAAGTATTGGAAAACATGACACGGCCACCTCAAAGTCCCGATCTTAACCCTATAGAGCTTTTGTAAGAAGAGTTCGGCCGAAACGTTCGGGGACAATGTCGTTCTTCAAAAACTACTAAGGTATTTTACGTATATATATATATATA
>DWHO01003089.1:0-12428 GCA_018247575.1 Eurytides lysithous rurik | reverse complement strand
AGTACAGGCTCTGCCTAGTTTGGGATCAGATGGCAATGTGTGAGATGTCCCATGATATTATTATTATTATTATTATTATTATAAATAGATGCATACTAAATATTTAAAATATTGGATTTCCGATACGGCGGTAGACAATCCTGCATCGAAAATAATTCAAAAACTTCCAAAAAAAGACACAACTTTTTTGATTGTGACGCAGCATGCAATATAAATTCGTGCGAACATTTTACCAAATCGTCAGTGATTACAGCAATCCAAGAGTTTTTCCAGTTAGGATTCCTCACACATGAGACCACAACGTCAACTAGGAACCAATCTACTTCTTATAGAGACGTGCTACTTTCCTGGACGAGCTGGACCACCCGAGCGACAACTAAAGCTCTGGGGGATTTTACTCATATTATTTCTTTTATTTAAAAAAATATCCCATATATTTATACACAATTAAGCTTCTTACCACAGCTACTATATATTATTAACAATCATATATAAAACAGTTTTCCGTATCAATTCCCAACATACAAAACTCCTCGAACGAATAAAGAGTTAGTAATGAAAAAACAAACGAGTAGGAACATCAAAACACTTCCTATCCCTCGGATGCACGAAACACGATATCACGACTTGTTTTCAATATATTGTCACTTTATAACTAAATGGACGCATAATTATAATAATAATGATTTCTATAACAATATGTAGTATTCAACCGCTAAAATACTAGACCAGGGTTTTCGCATTTCGCACAAATACTAGACATTAAATTAATTTTATAATGTGGTGCTTTCAGGGATTCTTACTACTGCAGTTAAGCAGCAATCACCATTTTAATTTCCAAAGGTGTTGTAGAGCTCTAAAGTCCACCTGAGGTGGTACCGCTGTTTTTAGTTATTCTACCACTAAGACAAAATCTGTTCCGGTTTGAAAAGCAATGTTGCCGATGTAAATACTAAGCATAGATAAGAAGAATCATAGACCATCTTATAACTCTAGATGACAAGCGCAGCACAGTGTCAAGCATTTTTGATCTGGTGTAGTTTAAAATTATCTGTGGGGTTATGTCGTTATGGACAGGTGTGTCGTTGAGCGAATGATTATGCCTTTCTCGTCACTTTTTTTAAAGAAAAATTATAAATGAGAAAACTATTTTAATTATTTTAAACACTTGACTTTGACTTGAACTCCAACGGCTTTAAAATTAATCGCCGAGCTTCGAAGTAATTAATAGATTAATTTATTTGCTCCTACAATTTTCGATCAAGAGAGGCAACCCTATTTTTAATAAAAACGGTATTCTTCATCACTCTCATCACTTGTATATAAACCTAGGTAATAATGTAGACTTCACTATTACTTTGGAAGTTAAGTGGAACGTACTTCAGTCATCATGGTACTCAACACAAAATACATCTTCCTTCTAGTCGCCTTGGTAAGATTAATTCAACTTATCCCTTTAAAACCTTTCACACAGCCAATCTTCCTTACCTAATTTCGTTCACCTCTTTTACTCAATCTTTCTTTTTAACTCTTCTACTAAACTTTTTATCCCGTTCTTATCACATCAGAACACTATTGGCTTCTAACTCGAGTCTTTTTTGTGAATAATATATTCAATTTAAATTATTATCGTACTCTTAGAGCAGGATTTAGAGGTCTGGAGGCCCCGGGGCAACAAAGAAGTAAAGGCAGGGGGCAGGGCACCTACTTATTTTCCAAATGCACAATTTAAAACATGCACAATTTTCTTAATTGACAAATATAAATAAATTTGTAACATTGTTTTTTTGAGTCTCTATTGTGAGGACCCCTCTTTTGTGGAGGCTCCGAGACGCTAACCCTGGCCAGCCCTACGTACTCTCAAAAACTACAATAATCGTTAAACATTAAAATATCATGTGTAATATCAATATCATAATGCCAGCTTCTAACGCCAAGCAGTAGTGATCAAGCATCAAGCATTATTACGTTCCAATCTAAAGCAAAGTGATGCCCCTCCCCCCCTTCGTAAATTCCCACCCTACAAAGAATATGCAGCGAATTTAAGAACCCTTAAGGCCTCATAACTTATGTTCGAAAAAGGCTTTTACGTAGTAAAAGTATTGCATTCTTGTCGTCCCGTGATGAGTTTACACCCACCATAATACTTTCGTATCTAAGATATACATATATTAATATATATTTTACTTTTTGCAAACAACTTAAGTGACACACGTATACAAAGTTATGGAATCTCACCCAATATATCGAGCTGCACGAGCTTCAAACCGAAACAGTAGTGATTCCACATTCCTGCTTGGCAATAGAATAACTTGCCTTGTAAAATCTAGAAAAAAATCCTATTACTAAATAAACAATTACTCATAAAGTCCACAGTATCTATATAAAGGGTGTAACAACACAAACGGCCCCACTACGGATTAGCAGAATTCAAATATTTAAATGTTTTTTAAAGTTTCTTAAATATGCAGGATATCTCACGATGTTTTCCTTCACCGTTGAAGCATAGTAAATCAGCACTTATAATTGGTAATTGTAAATTAACGAATTTATCGGTTCCGTCATCAGTATTTTAACTCAGTTGGCTCAAGTATATTGAATTATAAGCGAGCGCCCGGACTTTGGGCTACAACGACTCTATAATAAATAAAAATATATAATATATACTTTAACATACGGTTATTTATTGAGTTTAGTGCTAATGTCATCATAAACAATTATGAACGAAATACATGTAATATATTACTTAACAGATTGCCGCACATCTTATCTTTGCACAAGAATCATCTGACGACCCTGGTTCCGGAAATCAACAAAACCCACCGTCCGACGAAGACGACGGAAATGGCGATAGGCCCGGGCAAAGGACTTTTTTTACCCGGTTTGTAAGATGTAACTCCACAGCTCAGGTTGGTACTCTTGTTTAATTTTATTATAATATATCTAATTATATTATGTAAATAGCATCAGACTAATATCACATCGACAAAAATGGAGTATGGCAATAAGCCATTTCTGTGAACAGGTCTAAACTATAATAAACTTGTTAAACTAGTTATATTTTACCCAAAGTACTCTAACACGTGACCCTCTTATAACAAATATAACGTAAGGTTTAAATAAAGAATTATTAAACTGGACGTTCAAGAGAAGCTTTAAACGAGCTTCTATGAACAAAATAATCTTTATCTTTATTTTAGTCAATGAATATATACTATTACTATTCTAGTACATTCTTAATTACGAATCTATATATCGGAAAAAGTCATTCTAATAAACAAAATTGATCTCACTTATATTTGAGAATAGATTAATTAATTAATATTATTGGTTATAATTTCTAATAGAATAGACTTATACTAGAGAATATAACCAATATTTATGATTAATTCTAATCAAAATTCTGTACGCTCTTAAATTAAATTAAAACATAAAATCCTATATACTAAGCTCTACTACTACTTGGTGGTAAAAGGCCATCTTGAAATTAAATAATCAAAATTAAATCTTGTATATTTGCACACATATGAATATGCATGTAAAAAGCGTCGTTTAATATATATATATATATAGATATATTTGGATATATCCAAACACTAACTTCATCATTTGTTCTTACATTAAAAGCGAATACCATCTTGAAAAACTATTTTACTGTATTTGTTTTAATTTTGTTTTCTTCCTGATGATGATTCTCTATACTTTACACCGTTAAAGGTCACAGCCCAGAGTCTGTCGTAAAGCTGCACCAGTTCTTATTTTAAAAGTCAATCCAGTTTGAGCAATACACACAAAGGCATCTATAGCCCACGTAGCACCCGTGTGCAATCATTAACCTAGCACCCTCTATTAAACGCATAAAATGGAGTAAGCATTCAAAGTGCCGCGGCCCCCTAACCCCACTGCGCCCGTGCGCAATACACACCCTGCACCACAGCTAAAGCCGCCTCTAAATACACACCTCAATATACTCCATGTTTATACAGTATGATTTGTAACCGTTCAATTTCAGGCTGGGCGTTCATGCGCAAACTGCAGACAAACCCTTCTATGCCTCTCAAATAACATCGGAATTGTGAAAACGTGCAAAGGCTTCCGCCGCTACTGCAATGGAGGCTTTTGTTCGTTCGTCGGAGGCTCCGCTTGCAATGGCACCTCATCTGGTTGATTTCTTCACTTAAGGCTCAAAAATAATTATGTAGAAGCAATATCTACTTTAAAAATAACAACAAAATAAACATGTTAATGAATACAACACTGAAATAAGCCGGTAGCTTTTTATTTCAACTACCCAGATCGAACAAAAACTTTTATTTTTTTGTTTCTTTTTTCAAAAGGTTTTTTCTTCACGAACAAAGCTTCTCCGTCTTTATAAGAAAACTGAATATAATCCTAATTATATAAATTCCGGGCATACAACATTTTTTTTTTTAATAAATTAATTAACAATCGGTGAAAGTTAAGAATTAAGATGAAACTAAAAATTAATTAAAACAGCGCTCATTCTTTATATTTTCCTTTATTTACAGTTAACATAACATGAAATTGATATCGATAAATGTATCTACATTAATATTTTAAAAGAGAAATTGAAAAGAGACAACTACAGTATACATTTTAATATTATTATCATTTAATGGTCACACAGTGTTGACTCTTTATTGTCAATACAAGAGTGGATAGGCTCCAATATGTCACTAAAATAGTAGTTAAATGTAAAGCTTAAAGCTTTATTTTAATTAAAATTTCAAATATGAAAGATAGTAATAGGTTATATCATAAAAATTTAATTTATTTGTCAAACACAGCTAATTCCAGTCAATAACGAGATCATTTTAAATAGATATGCAAAGTTTCTAAATTAGTTAAATCGATACCCATTATCGCAACTTCTAAATACATTAAAATAAAATTATTTATCAACCGAAAGGGTTATAGACTAATTAGATTTTATTTTAACTAATTACAAAAATGACTAGATGGATAACGTTATTCTGCATAATTAATTAAAAGTTTTATTTTTTTACTTTTCATAATTTGCGGTTGACAACAAAATTTTAAACTATTTTAAACTTACTTATCTAAACATTATTATTTGTCTTAATCGTATATCATAAGCAAGCCAATGTCGTTTGTAAAGAATCTGATCCGATAAGGTCGTTTACTAATAGATCTATAATAAAATCAGTTAGGTCACAACAAGTAACATCGAATACTACATAGGAATATATATATATATATTTAAAATTTATTGTCGCGATACAGTTTGGTATTGTCTCCACATTGTGAGTTTTACCCTATTATTAGCGCCGACGACGATGCTTTAAGTGGACAAAATAGATCGCACGAGGTAATTATTAGGGCTGGAACTACTGGCCCTTTATTAGGTCGGGGTCAAGCGGCAAGCATCGACTCAGCAGCGGCATAGCTACTGATTTTTACGCCTGCTGGGCAGACTGCTGTTGCGGTAGGTTTTTCTGAGCATTATGTTGTCGACGGCGGGCAGAAGGAGGTACCTCTTACCGGACGAGTGGTACGGCACCTTCAGCGACCTGAAGTAGTAAAACTTAGGCACGTCCTTCGAATTTATTTGCCAGTTGTTTTTAGTAAAGGTGTCGAAGCTGTTGGATGGGTTCTGCGGGAGTATGGGAGGCGGCGGGAGGTCGTTTAGCGATCGGTGGAGGTACCGGCCGGTCGGGTGCGAGTGAGCAAGTACTGGCGGCGGCGGTAGGTCGGTGTCGTCAGAATCGATTGCTGCGTCAGCTTCGGTACTAGAGAAATATTCCCTAATAAGAAGAAAAAATAACTTAATTTTAATCCCCAACGCAAAGAGAAAGATGTTACAAATTTTACACATTTTGTTAATTTTTAAAGGATGAATTGATTGGGAGTGTTCTCAACTATGAAAGTCTGTTAATTTGTTTAAAAAACTTTCACCTTTTTCTGTTTGATGAGAGTAATTATACTATCATTTAATTACATAGTGATTTCAAACTAGTTACATTTAAAAAAGGAGTAAAAGAAACAGTACTTTGAATTGTTAATGGATAAAGTGAAATTCCAATAAGTAGTCTTACCTAATTCCGAAATTCTCGTCATTGGAATGCTTCCTGCAAAACAATACGTTTATTTAATAACAGGATTTTATAAAAGAAATTTAGATATAGGCAAAATTGACAATATTTAAATTGGGACGTCTATTCAAGCATCTGTATAGTCATGCTGTTACGACATGTTTATTCTAGTAGACAATAGAGTGCTCCAATCATCAATTTGTTTGTAGGTAACTATTTTTAAAAGCACATCTACGCGCAGATGTCGAAATCGATACGCCAATTAATCAATTTGAATGTAAATCTTAATCATCAAAAAGTAGTTCTTCTAATACATCTAACATAAACATGCCTTTTTGGCTACTACGCAACATTTAATTTCATAAGCGTTAAAGCACATAGAATATCTACTGCACATATAGTCTTTCTAACACATCTATCACATCGATGGTTATCATATCCTAACTTTACAAGACCTGTACAACTCCTGACTAGGTAATAACAATCTGGCTCTCCCAGATCGACTATAACGGCCTCCTGAGAACCTAAAAGACGGCAATAGACCTAAACGGGCCAACGACCCAATATGACGTTTGGCAAAATTATCACGGAGGTCATCTTCATCTGGAACAGACGCAATAAAAGCAAATACAGTCGTCGCGATACTGTTATCTTATTTGCAAAAGAGATCCGTAACGGTTGACTCACCTACGGAACGCTTGTCTTGGTTCTCATTATCGTCCTTTTCGAACGTTTCAATGTCGTTATTGTCGATCACGTCCGGCAGCGACAGTATGTATCTCTTGACGCGTGCGGTGGGTTCGATGTAAGTCGGTCTATACAGCCCGTGGGCAGGTAAGCCCGCGGTTCCCCGTTTAAAATTCCAGTTCCCGTTGTAGTCCATCTCTTGAGTAGAATCTGGATACAGCAAGGCGTCGATTTCGTCATGTCGTCGGGAAATCAACGGCAGGGCGTCGGGGTTGACGGGCTGTCGGTAATCGTACATTTCGTTGACGTCAAACGGTCCATCGGTTTCAGGCAGCATGGGGTTCTGATAGAATGGGTAGTAGTATTCGTCGCCGATTAATTCGTTCCTCTTGTGGATCATGCCATTGCGAGCTAGGGATTGTATGTTGCGTTTTGCATTGTCCTGGTCGTATTGCCCCCTGCCAAAGCGGAACCCATCTCTAGCCAAGGACTGGATATTTCTTTTTAAGGCGGCGTAGCTATGTAAGCGGGCTATGGAGGCAATGTTCCGTTTGTCATGGGACTCCTCATCGTCCTGGTCCGACTTGCTGGCCTCGCTGTAAGGAGACCTGTACGTTGGCAATTGGCCGTTCTTAGCAAGTGTTGAAATGCTCCTCTTGTAGCCTGGACTGGCGCTTCTGAGGTATCCATCTCTAGCAAGAGCTGCTATATTTCGTCTTGGAAATGTTGGCCATTGGCCCGAAGTGTCAGCAGGTAAACTCAGAGCCTTTGAAAATGAAAAGGGTATTGAATGAAGAGTTATTTAGTTTTAAAAAATAATGAAATAAATAAAAGCTTTTCATTTTATTAAACACTTTACTTAAATACCTGATCGATGAAAGTCGACAAGCCCAGAAGAAATGTTGCTCCAAATAAAAAGCGGTGCCGCCTATTACTCCTACGATTGACCTCCCTCATCTATAAAGTAAAGTTTTAATTAAACTGTGTACTGCCAATGAAATTGTTCTACCTAGTGAGTTTGTAATTTAAGAGTTTGTTGTTTGTAACATTTCATTAACTAATATAACCTTAGAAATGCGGTGTTATATAAATTTCACTTTGTACTTTACACGGAGTTATTTTCATTATTTCAGAATGCGGGATCAATTTTGGACGCAAAATCCTAATTGAACTGTTTGTAAAAGAAAATTAAAGTGCAGTTACATATTATTGTAATGTGTATCACATATTATTATTTTTATATGTATTGTATATCACTATAAATATTTCACTTGTGCTACACAAGTGTGAAATAAGAAGTAAAATATATTCAACTCTCTCGGTTTGAATTACCAGCATTCCTAGGCATAGAGATAGACCATCTTAGCCGATGAGCGCAGCATTTAATTATGAAATCAAGCACTCGAGTAATTTACAACCATATGACACTGTTTTTTATAGAAAAAACTTTGTACGGATGTCAAATTTCTCAGAATGCTTCCGTACAGTACTCTTACAAGCAAGCGCGCGTAAAATAAATACCTGACTACCATTGCAACGGAAGCGTGGAAGACCCTTCGTTCGTTAACTACCATCTTTATTTCGGAATCTATTTAAAATTAGATCATAATAAAGAAAAAAAAACAATTAAATTTACAACAAGGGGAATCTTTTTGGATGCTATTTATACAACCGCAAATTGTTAACATCGATATATCGTATAATTAACGCTTTTAAATTTGTAAATAAGACGTGATAGTTTCAATTAAATTTTACATTTTAAATTGTTATACAAGCTAATACTATTACAAGCTAATACAGATATTATTCAAAATTCGAATGGTTAATTAGAATATTAGAAATAATAAACGATCGTCTCGTTACAATTTTATTATACTTTAAATAAACAATTTTATATGTCGGGTAAACGCTATTAAAGGCCGCACGTAGATAATGGTCTGTCACAGGGACGATATAAACTTGGCAGATTCAATTATAGCTGCGCGCGTTCCAACCCCAACACACCTGAGCAATGAGGATATAATAGATATTTTAAATGTTAGCGGTCGAGAGTCCGAAGCAATTAACTGCAAATGGAAATGTAAATGTAATTTTCCACGAGTTTAGTAAAGGTTTTATTGTGCACTAAACTTATTGTGTTCGTTTTAAAGTAAACTTGCGTTCAAATCGTTATTCTGTCAACGGCGGTAGAGCCACGCAGCTGTTTCCGCTACTGAATGAGCCGGCTCGAACCGGATAAGTACCACGACCTCACAGAAAATCCTTGAATCTTCTTGAATACGCTTCCGCGTTTCGTCCGGTGAATGCGATGGCCGGTGGCCCATCCCCCTCCCACCCCTTTCTCCCTCTCTCACTCTCTTTCCTATTTCTTCCTCGATCCTTCACCCTTCCGCTGTCTCTCCTTTTTTCATGGATCAGGAGGCAAACGAGCAAGCGGCTCACGCAAGCGATCACCGCCGCCCATGGACATTCGCAACATCAGAAAACTTGCAAATGCGTTGGCGGCCTTTAAGGTAGGAATGAGCTCTCTTCTTGAAGGACCCTAAGTCGTATCGGTCCGGAAACACTGCTGATGCCAACCGATTCCACAATTTCGCGGTGCGTGGCAGGAAGTTACGCGAAAACCGCAAGGTGGTGGAATGCCAACCATCCAGGTGGTATGGATGGTACCTGTTGTTTGCCGCGTAGTGCGGTGGCGGAATTTAGCAGCCAGAACTTAGGATTCATTGCATATTTCCCTTCATTCTTCTGAATGATATCACACTTATTTCACGGTGAGATAGGGAACATTGTTTTTATGTATAAGCATATATTTGGTCCCACCAGACTTCAGTCAGCTCATTGTTTAGTAGATGCGTAATCCGCGCTAATTTTGAACGACCTCCAAATTTTGAGAAGTATTTCACACTGGGAAAGGGAATAACGACTGATATATTTAAGAGCACAGGTTGGCGCCCGATTGATGGTTATGTCAAAGTAACTTTTGTTTTTAATGGGCTTGCTTTAGATAATTTTGACTTTCTTTTGTTTATGGTTCATCTTTTACAAAATTGTGATTTTAAAATAGTTAATTATTATTTTTATAATAATGATAAAGTTGTTCAAAATATTGTGACGCAAAAGGACGCCATATTTAGCACGTGTTACATGTTAAGGAAGTTTCTTTTAAGATAAGATTAGCTTTTAGGCCATATACCTACTAACAATAATGACAATAATTAGCTATATATTATTTAGCAAGAGATGCTATTACTATATACTACATACTATATACTATATAAGCAAAAAGTTTCATTTTATAATATCAAGTATTGGCATAAATAAAATAATATTAATTATTTGGTAATATTTCACTGGACTTCAAATCGATATATATTTGCATTACTAATCAATTTTGCTTACGTTATCGGAACGTAATGTTGTTACGGTCATCCACCTGTAAATAGTCATTGTGGAGTACCTTGTTTTACCCTCCCACCCGATGGGAACGCCGACGGAATACAAATAAAATATACATGACAATAATAGTGAGCGATTTTAGTGATCGAAAGTGAATTGAATCGTTTTAACGCGTTTTTATGAAAGGTTTTACGACATCATGAGCGAAGTCGCAAACAAATTCTATTAATCGATAAAACAATGCTAGTTACGTCGTATAGAACAGTCACTAGATTATATTTTAACCACAAAGTAATTTTTATACGGACGGTCAAACGCTTGCGCGGATGAAGACGGTTTGGCGCAGTATACTTTCCTTTTTATTTGCCACGTAGATGTGGCGTGCAAACGACAATAACGATGTTTTATAGAACATAAGTAAAGAGATAAGCTGTGACAAGGGTGTTTTAAAGTGCAGTAAGTGCCTTGCAGAAACTAAAACGCTGTCGTCTTAGAGAATAGTGCGATGGCTTGAACGTTATAGCAGGCAAGCGTATCAATTTCGTGACCGTGGCGTTGCACTGACGAAACATTCACAAAAAACATGTTCGTATCTATGTCTCGTGACAGTATTCGCGTTGGCGGTACGTTACGGTAGTAGAAGCGTCTGCATTTTGGTGATCGATTATTGGCACAAATGATATGTCAAATATGTTTCTTAAACATTGATCAAATCAATGCAGACAATGGAGGCATAGGCGGCAAGCTTTAGTACAGGTTTTTGAGACGACAGAGAATGTACCAGGCAGGACTTGAGCTAACGCTTTCACTCAGGAAGAATAATAGTAATATGTGAGATATCATAAGAATAATATGATGAGCAGCTAAATACTCGACGGCTTTAACTTCTCAGTTCACATACGCATTGACACAATTCAATTGTTCTTGCAGCGTCATTTTTTTAAAGTATGGACACTTAAGTAAATTTTGATGCACAATGCAGGCATGTAAGTTATAAGGCATTTTTAGAACAACTAGTCGTCATATTTACGTACGCCTGATATTTCGGTGACGAAGTATTATTAATACCCCTACGACTATTTGACACAGCGTAAGGGTTGGTACTAGTGTCGTTGCGTTGCAAAAATTTAGCGCGGGTTTTTATATAATTAACTAAGTCATCAAAGGTAGGAGGCATGATTGAATTCGTAAGAGCGAATTGTATCTGAATCGAGCTTCTTTATCGCAATATGAAGAATGATTAGTCGGTTAGATTATTAAGCTTTAAATATAGTTAAATATAGTTAAGCACGCACTGCACTTATAACGTTATCTGTAAATAAATCAAAGTCATGAGTAGAGGCCTAATGCAATGGTTTGAATTCGAATATCTGATTTGTAAAACCGAAGGCTAGCATACGCTTGTCCTCGTATTTATCAATAAGTGCCCACAAAATGTTTTATAACTTTCAACGCATGGAGTAATGCCGGAACTTACGGACAGAAGCATAACCGTCAGCTTGCCTAGCAAATAATATAACTTTTCAGCATCGGTGAGCAATGGATTATCGTGAAAAGTTGATTCAAAACTAGTACAAAATAAAGGCCATAAGCAAATGTCATCCAATAACGTCATTAGTTCGATAGGCCGAATTGTATGCCTAACTTTAGATGTATACTCATGTATTTGTACTAAATAGATTATTTTATCATTTTTTATGTATATTTTATTTATATGAGATCAAATTGTGAGACGAGCAAGTGTGCGCCTGACATAAGCGATATTCCTGCTTATAACAACACAGTACTGAAATTGCTTGGTCCAACGCTGTACTCCTTATTCAGACATTTGAGGTGTTATATACACATCAATTTGAGGTGTTATATACACATCAATGGCGGTACCCTACTAAAAGAGTAAAATTTATAAATTTTACTCTTTAAGTAGGGCAAGCCGGGCTTTTGGGCTTGTATGGTAGTACCGCCACTGATACACTTAATACAATACGAGATAATTACACTGGGAACATTGCCTTTCAAGCCGGACCACTGTAGTGCTGACACGTTACTGTTTGGCAGGAGGATGAGGACAATGAAATAGTATTACCGTAGGCGGATTTTGCATGAGTCCCACCATTCTTTAAGTATATCTCCTGTATTTTTTTAAGTGGGTGTCGTCCCGCTTGGGGACCCTGCTTTGTCCTAGCGCTCACCCCAAGCGATACCGCACCGCTGCCCAGTACTTGCCCCCTTTCTATAGCAAAGGGGCGCAGTGGTGGGGGCCAAACG